>VXBU01012053.1:1916757-2029049 GCA_013400315.1 Bombycilla garrulus
TTGGTTGTCATAGAAATATGCCAGTCCCTGTCTCTCACAGATGAGCTCACTAAATGAATGGCTGTGCAGGATGAGTCTGGTTTCAATGAAGATGTTTATACTTGAGGAACACAGATGGACTTAAACCACAGCCCAGAATCTAAACACCCCTGAGCTCCTGGGGGAGGGGAGTGATAGGAAATGAAATCTGGATTTTATAGCTCGGGCCTGCATCTGTCCTCCTTGATTTGGCTTTATGAGTTATTATGGGGAAGTAGGAGAGGAATATTATCTGCACTAAAAAGGGTTTGTTTGTTGTTGGATGATGGGGAAAGATGATTTTGTATTTGGCCCAACTCCATTGGGTTGGGAGGACTTTTCTGCCTTGATGTCTTGCATGACCATCACAGCTGAGGTTAATTGGTAGCAGAGCTGTTACTCTAAAGTACATTCTTTAGCAGGTATTTTTTTCTGTCGTTTCTGTACTACTTTACTTTCTGTACTCCTGTACTCTTTGTCTTTTGAAATAAAATATTTTGAATGAGAGCTGACAGTTCTGTCTCCTGCACTGCATGTGAAAGGCTGTGATACAGGTTTGGTAGAAGTTCAGAAGTTGGTGCGAATGACTACAAATGATAGAAGCAACATCAGACCCATGAAATACCAAAGAATTTGCAGATGACACAAGTAGTAATCTTCAGTGAGGTGTGTCATTGAGCACTGAGCAGATGTAGTGCAGTCAACACACAGAGTGTGCTGTGTTGAATGGGGCAGTGTTCAGTGTGGGCTGAAATGTCCTTTGCAGGATTTAGTTTCTGGATTGTTTGCTTTGCTTACGAGCATAATTCTGTGAATTCTTCTTGCTTCCAAGAAGCCCATTAATTCTTTCATCTACATTTGGCACTGTCAGAAGGCCTCAGAGGAGCTTAGGTGTAAAATGACAATAGCTACAGTATCTCCAGGGTTTTCAGGTATCCAAATGATTTGTTTATCTGCCTGTCTTGCTTTCCTTGGTTTTCTATTCCTGGAGCTGGGCTGGCGGAAATGATGCATGTTGCTGAATGCAGAATAGTCCTTGCTGTGCCAAGGCATGTCCTTGGAAGAGTGGGATACTATTTCCTATTGATTGGTATAAATAATCAAGAGTATGGAATAAATTAAGTACTGGTTGACTTTTTTTCCTTTATTTTTTAAAGAGTATCCCTGACAAGTGGAAGGTACTGTGTTTTTAGATTAAATCCACCCTTACCAGGAATTTTCACTATTGGAGAATACTTTAAGGACCTGCCACTCAAACCTGAGAGTATTTGAGCCTCAGCTTTGGTCACAGTCTTGAATTCAGCTGTGCACACTCTTCTCTTGGTACTCTGGTTTTGCTTGTTATTTGCTCATAACTCTCTTGCTTGGACTTGTATTGGAAGACAGGTTAGGCTAGAAGCAAAACTATTTTTTTAAGCGAAAATGGATCCCTCACATGCTACAAGCTTTGGGAAACACAGTTTCTCTGCAGAGAAATTCCTTTTCTGCTAGCCTGACTGGTGTTTTGTGGGATCTTAAAAGGACTTTGAAAGACCTTGGTCTTTCACTCATCCTCAGAGGGGGAGGAGGGAAAAAAGGGACTGTGCAGTGAGTGGAGGCGCAGTCGTGTGCGTGTCGTGTGCTGTGGACCCCAGCACTTCACTGGCATCTGCTGTCAGGCAGCTGCACTTGGAAAGGCTGCAGGTGAGGAAGGTGTTGAGTAAAAGCGAAGTGGTTGATTTACCTGAGGCCAGGCTGCAGTGTCCTTCCCCACGGGGATGGGCAGCCCAGAGCTGGGGCTCCTCCAGCACTGCCACTGGCTCACAGCCCACCAGGCAGAGCCTGCTCCCCACTCAGGCAAGATTTATTTCAAGGCTTAATCAATTAGGCAGCATCAATTGGGATTTTTGAGACAAATTCATTTATAAAACCGCTTGGCGTTCTGATAGAGCTCTGTGGATAATTTGTCCTGTACTTCTCCTACCAAACATTGACAATAGCTGTTTCTTTTCCCAAATGCATCTCCTTCCATTCATTTTTGTAAGGGCCTTTCTGGAAAGGGAGTGCACAACTGATTACATTGCATTTAAGGAACTATGAAGTGATCAGCATGACTGCTGCCAAATTTGTGGAATTAAGATGGAAACAATTAAATGACCATTTAAAAATATTTTTTCCAGTTATATCCTAGAACCCAGACCACAAGAAGATTTTTGGGTAATGCCACTGTTTTCAGTGTGCCTTGGATAGGCTAAAACACTGTAAAAGCAGAAATATTAAATTATCAGAAAGGCTGTGTTTTTATAGACACATTTGCTGTCCTACTTGCGTGAGAAGATTGCAGTGATGCATAATATTGAAAATTATCACTTTCACTGTAGGAGCATTGATGCACAGCTATTGGGAATTACTGCTTTCACTGTAGGAGTGTTCATTTTTCTTTAGTCATTAAAATAATCTTGTTTTTACTTTTGTAATTGGCTTAGGTTACTCTTCTTGGGGGAGGGGAGGCTTTGTGTTTTTGTGGGTGTTGGTTGTTTTTTTTTTTTTTCCACTTTTAATTTGAAACACAGTTTTAACATTTGGATTGTTTGAAACAAAAACAAGAGAAGTCCCAACATGAGCAGTGAATATTTTTAAAGAACTTTATGGCTCTAAGTTTCTAACACAGTCCAGATGTCTCCTATCTCTGCTCTTTCCGTAGCATTTTCTGGCACAGTGTCATTGGATTTTGAACTTGGTCCAAGCTGTGTGCCAAGTCCTGAAATAAAGTAAATCAGTGAGTTGTTCTTGGACGTTTCTCCTTAATCCAAACCAACCCAAATCAAACTTCAGCTCTGACCTCAGGACTGCACATTCAAATATTTTCCTTTGCCTCCTCAGTTTCAAAGTAGCAAAAGCAGGAGATTACCACTTTGCAGTATTTAAACAGAGGCTTGTGTGACATCCGTGCAGCTGAAGCAACTGCTTTCCTTGGGACCTGATGCCTGTTAAAACATCAGTGATGTTCTCCAGCACTGATTCTTCACTGGGATTCCTTTTGTTGGGTCGAGATGCACGACCACACTGGAGCAGGATTTATTTGGAGGCACGCATTGTGTCAACAATTAGGTAGCAACCAAAGGAAATATTCCATGGTGCTCTTCTGCAAATATTTTTGCCTCGATGTCTTGGAGAAATTATTGATTGGACAAACCTGGTAGCCCTGAAAACAGCATGAAGACGAAAATTTTGGGTAAAGGACTGGCTTTTGTATTTCCTTATGCAAGCCCTGGTCTCCTTTGTCTTGAAGCACTCCATTGAAGCTGGACACCCATGCAAACTGACTGTGACTGAATGGGCAACCCCTCACCTCTTGTCATTTAACATTTACCGTACAGCTTAGGTGGGGAAAAAAGTATTATCAAGGTGGTATTATTTTTAACAAAAGTTTATTTGCTGGACCAAAGGAGACTCAGCGGTGTGTGATGCAAATTCTTTGCAGAATATCAGTGGGTTTGAGGCCTGCTGGTTATTTTTTTTTCTGACTGGCCAAATTCAGATAAGTTTAATTAAACTGTATCTATTGTCCAACCCTTCTTTAGACCCAGCTTGCGCTGAAATTGATATGAAGCTTTCCTTTGGCTTATCAGGCTTTGCATTGGTCCCTCACAATGTGTGTGATCTGGGTGTTTTGGTGTTGTTGATCATCCTTGGTACAGACAGTGATCAAAGCAGGTAGGATGCAGGAGTCTGGAGTTATTTCAGACAGTAGTGCCTTACGGAAGGGAATGAGAGTTTCCAGTGTGCTCTGTCTTGGCCTCAGTTCAGGTTTTTGGGATCCCCACTGCAATTGTATATACACATTTGGACACACAGGGAGTACTTTTATGTAGAGTAAAAGAAAGCTCCTTTTTAAATAGGGAGTAGCATATTGTGTGTTATCAAGGCTGGTAGGATTACTTTATTTTCATTAATCAGTTTTGTTTCCCTCTGGTTTCATAGCCAGTGTGTGTCTTTCTAAAGACATTCTATTATAAACATGAAATGGATAACTAATGGATCCCACCTTGGGGCCAGAAAGCACAAAATTTACCTTTTAGAAGTAGCTAAAACAGCCATATGCATAAAAATAACTTCAGTTTTCATACTGAATTCTCTCACTTGAGAGCTAGTTGTTCCACCAGCACATTCATCTCCACTCTGGTAGCGATTATCAAGTTCTGAATACCAGGGGGCATCAAGTAAATGAGCTCTTTTGCAGAGAAATGCCAATAAAAGCCCTTGTCTTGTCATTCTTTCATTGCTTAACAGAGCTTTGGTGTACAGATGACTGATGCTTCCTGTGAGAGAGCATGTTTGGTGCTCCCCTCATGGATGTTCAGGACTGTTTTACTCTCTGTGTGGAACATCAGGTGAGGACAGAGCACTCACCCCAAGCTTCCCTTGCTTGTGCACTGGTCAGGGATGTTTCCCCGAAGTGTAGACCTTGTCTGAACTCCATGGCAGAGTCTCCCAGCTCTGTCTGTTGGCTCCTTGCATAAGGGCTGGACCTGGTTGTTTTATAGAGCGACCTTTCCATCAGGGCTGACCTGCTGAGCTCGCTGGCATGGGATCAGGAAACCAATTTCTGACTCACTCTGGTGTTCTGCTGGTGAATTGTTGTAACACCCTCACCCTTAAACATTGAAATCTCCACCATATAGCCCACATCAGAAATCACAAACTGGATATAACAAGCTAGGTGTCCTTCTTTCTCATGTCAGGAAGGACCTAAAGTTGTTCTCTGTCCTAGAGGAACTGGGAGTGAATTTGCCAGAGCAGGAGGTATGTGTTAGACTGTGGGAGGTTTTCTTTCTATCAGTGCTACTCAGAGCTTGTCACTGGAAACAGCTTAGCCAAGATGCTGGGAGAAAGGCTGCAATGGGCACAGCCTTCATATGTGTGTTTGCAGATAGATAAAAACTGCTCAGGAGATCTTATGGCTTTCACAAAGGGATGATTTGAGATAAAGCTCTGTCAGGGAACTACGATAAAAGAACTGAAGCTGAAAATGAAAGAGCTGTTGGGTGATAAGAGGAAACTCCTGTGTTTTGAGAGCTGGACTTCAGCTAGATAAAAATCTTAAAAGCCCTGTGCAGATCAGCAGAGTATTGGTCTTGCCTGGGTTTCGCTTAATTTTTTTTCTGCCACCCAGCCTGGAGGAAGCAGTTTTCATGCTTCCCTGGCAGCAAGATTTTTGAATGTGGGAAACCTGATAGTGTGTCTGCTTAACTACCAGACTTTGGCCTGGTGCCCTTTCTGGTTTCCTTACGGAGTAAGTGCAGTGATGGGAAGAATGTGCTTCTTACACATGTAGTCATCTCGGTGATAGTAAACTGTGACACCGATACCCTGTTAGCCTCCCCTGCCTGCAGAGCCACTGCCACGGGCTGGGGGTCACCAGCAGCATAGCAGGACCTTGCTTTAGGTTTGAAATGCAAAAGACAAACTGGAAGTGAAATAAGTTTTGGGTTTTTTTTGGTCTGATTTGTTCTAAAGTGTCAAAGTAATGCACGTTAATCTAATTTGCTCCGTTGAGACTGTAGCTGTGACTGCTAATGTGCAAACAGAAAGTCTCCACTGTGTGCTAGCAGCAGTTTTCTCAAATTAGTCCATTTTAGCCTTATTTAATACGGCCAGTTAGCCTGTAAAATATTTGCTTGGGTCTTTAAAAAGCTCTGCTACAACCATTTGAATGTCTTGGAGTAGATACAAAAAGACCCCCATGAATTTTGGATGGTTCTCCTTGCAATCTTACATTTGTAAAATTGCTTTAGTATCATTTCTTGTGATGGTCAGGTCCATGGAAGGGAATTTAAGTAACCCAAGTAAGAACAGACACCCGCTAGGAAGCCCCAGCCTGGATATGACTGATGGCTTACTGAATTGGATGTGTAAAGCTTGCCAAACAAAAGCAACATGTTTTGAATTATAAAAATGTAAACTGAAAATATTAAGGCAATTTATTTGTCCTGCAGACAAAAGGCTCCTAAGATTATGAGAAAATAGTTTTATTAGTTTATTTGAATTGTAATGTTTGCATTTTGTTTGTTTTTGTTTGGGGTATGTGTTTAGAAAATCAGCTTTGCTTTCTGGCAGTCCCAAGTGGAAATGGAACTGTAGGTGTCAAGCACATTAAAAATGAATTGAAGATCCTGGGGAATCAACAGCCAGGACTTGTAGATCTTGATACTGCAAGATACCGCATAGCCTGAAATGCTGCTGGGAATGGAGTGCTCTGCAGTGGGCAGGGTGGGAGCCAAGAAGCAATCAGGGCAGGTAGACGTGCACTAGGAAGTGATTTGGCAAACACTCGTTTCATCATGACAGAGCTGTCTGTGATGGTAAATGCTTACAGGATCCTTATGAGCTGGTCCTGAGCTCCAGCCACGCACAACTGCAGTTAGGAGCTGGATGCAAAGCCTAATTAAAGTGGGGGATGTTTGGATTGGCTACAGTGGCCTTTGGATTAAATCTTAAGACTTTAGGACTTGTACTTTGTGTGTAAGTAATGTATACACTGAGGAACATGATTTCTAACAGTTGTTATTATTGGAGAGTGCTTTGTTTTTCTGCTGGGAAGTGTAATTTACAAGGAAGAATATTTCTGAAGTATTTTAGAAGTTTTGTATATATTACATGTCAAATGGCAAATTGTTTTATTGGTGTGGGTCATACAAAGGGGTGTTTACAGCACTCATTGAGACTGTCTGGTACAGTTCTGCCACTTCTTAAGTTACCTGTTGTGGACTGTTCTCCCAGGGAGGCTGATAAACCATGACGTGGTTTTTCATGATACACTTTTTAATTGGTCAGTATTATCTGTGTATCTTTGGTGGGGAAGTGGAGCCATGTGCTGTTATCCAAAACCAAATCCAAAGTCTCTGTCAGAGGAAGAACAACTTCAGAAGTTCAAGTTAAACAAAGGAACTGAATGAATATTGAAGGGAAAAAAAAAAAAAAAAGACGGCTTTGAATACAGACATTTCTAACCCTGATACAGCCTTCTCTTAAAATAGCAAGCCAGTTGTTATTACAGACAGCTTTGGCAATTTAAGGTTTTTCAGGTCAAATTGTGTTCAAGTCAAATGAAGAGCTAAAAAAAAAAAGGAACTGATGAGCTGTTCTTAAAGGCATATTCCCTTCTGGAAGTGCTCAAGAAATTGGACACCCCCTGCATCATTAAGGTTTTTTGAGAAATAATGTTTCTAATACTTGGTGACAGGTTTATATCTTCAGATCCTTGTACAAACACGGAATAAAGCATTTAACTATGTGCTACTGGAAAATAAGGTTTAATGTTCAACTGTAGTGCCTCATTCAGCCTTTTCTCTTTTCGGTTTCATTCACCAAGAAATTTCTAATGAAAGGATATTTCTTAAGTCATGGGTGAAGGTGTTTTCTGATCCTCTGGCTGTGTCTTACATGTCATCATTAATCTGTTTTTCCAATCACATGTATGAATGGATAATAAAGGCCAGGAAAATAGGTCAGCATCAGTCAGCATCTATCTCCAGTGCTGCTAAAACACTTCACTTGTCAGATCGTACATTTTACTATTTTCTTATTGCTGCTTGTTTGTAGTCTCTCTGTCTCAAATTCTATCAGAGTATTTTAGAAAGCAGGTTTTCAGCTTGTCTGATGAATATGTTGTTATTAATTTCCATATAGTACCAGACAAGTGTCTCTTCAATTTCATTAGCATTGTTGTTGTTAGTTTCCTGAAGAGGTCTATTGGTAGATCTCCATTTCTGCAGGGGGTTGGCTTGGAAACTCCCTAGACAGAGAAATTAATAATGCACCTTCCCAATGTCAGAGGGAGGCTAAGAAAGCAAGTGTTGCAGATTCACCTCAAATTACCAAGTTTTGCAGATTTACCTGAAATTACCTGGCTGGGAAGAACCCCTCCACAAAGAATGAAAACAAAGAGAGTAGTTCTGGTTGGAAAAGTTCTTTTAACTCACAGGATGAATGTGATGTCAGGCGTGATGTTTTCTCCATTTCACTGAGCCAGATTTTTGTTCTGTTTCTCTGTGTTTTACTAACAGCAGCAGAGGAGTAAAAACGTTGGGACTGGAACCTTCTGAAAATGAAGGCATTTTTTTTTCTCACAAAGAGTTTTACTGCACATGAGGAACTGGCTCTGGCCAGAATTGCAGACATTCATTGGCACTGTATTATTTGCAGAATTGAGGGCATTCATTCTCTCTCACCCTGAACAGGCTTTTGCTGTACTTGTGGTCATCCTGAGCAAATCCTTGTATCTTTATTTGTGTGGGTTTTTTACTGTATTAGGCCAGTAGCATTCAATAAACAATGTTAACTTTATGTAGCTGTTAAGTACACTGACCTTTAGTATTGGTTTGCACAAGCCGTGCACAGTGAGAGTCCCACTGAAATACCACAGCTGATTTAAGCAAATTGCTGTCCTGCAATCAAAATATGACATTTCTATGACTGAACAAATGCTTAATCAGCGAGAGCGCTGCTATTTCCCAGAGCTAGTTCTTTCTTTCTGTCTTTGGATGCTCTTTCAATCTTGGTTTCCTCACCTGAAAAACAGAAATAAAAATTGTGTCCTCGGGAATAACCAGGTTAATATTTGCTGAGCGTATTGGAGCTGCATAGTCCCATGATACGCTGTACGGGGTCAACGTGACTATTGCTAAATCACACTCCAGTCAGAATTACAGTCATTAATAGCTCTGAGTCTGGGGAAAGAGTCACTGCAAATACTGTAACAGCTACTTTAACTGTTTCCTTTTAAGCAAACAAAACCTCTTGACGTTTCTGCTGAGCAAGTCATAATGGCTTAACTTATTAAAATGCTGCAGAGTGTCTTGTTCCTCACTGGCCACAGTAGCCTTGTTTCTTTTCACTGAACCAACTGATTAGGGAAATTCCACCAAAAATGATGGCAGTTCTTCAGCTCAGTGGATTTAGAGAATGGCTTTCTTGCTGCTACTCAAGATTGTGTCCTGAGAACCGTGCAAGCTACAGCAATTCAGCAACAAGAGAAAAGGGGAACCCAGAATCGTTGACGCATGTTCTGTAATTCTACTTCCCATTCTCAGTGTCTTGGCTTTGGGTTTTCAGCACATGAATCAGCTTTGTGGAGGGGAATGCCTTGTTTTAACAAAAAATTAACTCTCTATTTCCCGGTGTGTTGTTGCTACTGTAGCAGATATCATTTGAGAGATCAGGAGCAGGGAGAAGCTGCTTTCTGGAAATTTTCAGGCAGCTATTCTGGGAGCTCACAGTTTCACTGTGACAAATACTGTAGAAGAAGTTGGGTTTTTTTTTGGCTTCCAGACCTCTCTGTGCAATATGAATTGAGATTAAAAGAGTGAGACTACATGTGCATTAACATTCTGCAAGGTGGCTGAAAAAAAATGGGAGGGGGAGCATCCACAAGATCCAAAGAGTTCTTGGCTATACAATTAACATAAAATAACTTTTTTAGTATCTTAGGTTTGCCATCTGTAAAGTGAAGGTAATATCTCCATGCTTAATCACCTAATAAATAGTGATCAAATAAGAGAAAAACAAAGGCAAAACCATCACTGGAAAGAAATAGTAGAGCAAAGTAAAGTTGGAGAAGCTATTAAACTTTTTCTCAGGTATGAACTGATCAGAAGTTCTTCTGTAAATTCTTCCCTTTGTTTCTTTTACAAAACAGAAAGTGTTTCCATATGGGAAATGAAATAGGGGAGTGAAAATATTGCAAATAAAAAGCACTAGGAGAGACAACCTAAATATTCTAATATAGTTAAGAAATACTCTAATATAGTTAAAATCTGTGTGAAAGTGTGGGATTACATTCTCCTCTGTGGACAGCTAAGAAAAGGAGGCTGGTTGCTAGCTGAATGGATGTTTGGATGAGCGTGTGGTTGTAAGTGACAGATGTCAGGAGAGGGGAAGTGGGGTTAGTCCTTTCATATAACTCATTTTGTGGGTCTCGGCTTTCTGCTTTGTGAACTCTTGTGAGAGATGTGCAAGGTGAAAGGTTTGGTAGTCATACGAGTCAGGAAGTAGATTCAAACTGAAAGATTACCTGTAACTTATTCACAGCCGTCTCTTCTTTCACTGACTTAAAAACAAAACAAAAAAAAAGGGAAGAAAAAACCCTCATCAACCACACCTCCTACTTAGTCTTTGCTAGAATGAGCTGCAGTAGGCAGGTCTATTGTGTTTTGCTTTTTCTCTGGACTGCAGCTCTGATGTTGCTCAGCCCTTTAATTAGGAGGGCTCCTCTCCAGATTCACACTGGGACTAAGATGAGCTTGGAACAGAGAGCTGAATCTTATCTCATTAATTTCAGTAGCTGACCATAACCAGGCTCGGATGCATTATTTCTAGGATCTGGTGCTACCTTATTTTTTTATCCTTTTTCTGTCTTTTGTCCTGTTGTGAGGATTCTGACTCAGTGGGCAAATAAAAACAACCAGAAGCATCAACGAGAAGTTATTGGGACTGAGTTGAACATTTGCAGCTAAGGCTGGGTTTCTCTCACATGTTGTCAAGGACTGAGAACCTGGACATTTCATGGTTTGTTTTCAGCCTGTTGTTACTCTGTGCTGTACACAACAGTTAGATCCACCCAAAATTGCTGCCCAGTCCCATCGCTCTTACTACACCTGCTTGATTTTTGCACCTGCATATTTTGATTAGGCATGTGATCAACCTGCAGATCTTTTATAAAATAATTTTATTTACTGTATGGTTAATTTTTCTCTCTTGCTTCTCAGTTTAAATTGCAAAATTTATGCTTCTCATATTCCCTTGTGAATGGGTAGGAGTTGAGGGTACTCAGCCCTTACAGGAAGCCCTTGGCATTTTGCAGGATTAGACCACAAAGTGCTGTGGTGCTTAGCACAGTGTATATATTTAGAATCACCCTGAGATATTTTGGGTGGAAGATTATTTGGGAAAAACTGGGGGAGTTCTTGCTTTTCTGGTGCAGAAAAAAAAAACCCAAAAAACTTCAAATAATCCTCCTAACTTCAGGCTGAGAAGATTTTGTTTTAGCAGTTGGCCTGTGCTGGGCGTATCCTGTGAGGGAAGAAATGGTGTTTATCTAAGATGCGAGGCAGTGAATGACAGGACAAAGGTTAGGTGTGTGTTGAAAAGGCCGGGCATTGATTTCCTAAAGATGTTTTTTCCAAGCTGTAGGTATCAGGGAGCAGAGACCTCCCTCTGCACAGTTAGACATGTTTTGATCAAAAGGCAGTGAAAAAGATATGTCAGTCTCACTCTTAATCTGTTATGCAGAGATGATAATGCTGTCATCTCTCTCATACTTTACTGAAAAAGGTTACATTAAAGTCTGGCTCAGTGATCTTGCATGGACTTCACCCCATATTTAAGATAATTGCTGCAATACATTTCTGCCTGAGAATAAATTGATTTCTGAATGGCATAATTATTTCTTCACTGCTTATCAAACTGGGCTCTCCAGGCAGTTTGTTTAAAGATCAGATTCTTTATGCTCATGGGGGCACTGCGGGAAGGTTTGTTAATGGATTGGCAAACAATTAAAAAAAATCCCAAATCAGAAAACACGGGGCTTCATGAAACAGATCCTATTTGACTGTCAGGTTTAATTAAGCTTCACATTCCCTCAATTTTTAAGAATAATGCATTGTCTTAAATGGTAACTTCAGAGGGTTTCATGTATCTTTAGCAGTTCTGTCCTCAGCACTGCTGAGCCAGTCCCTACTCTCTGTAGGAAAAGTGATGCTTCATTCTTGCCAAAAGCCCTGGTATCCCCTTGCTCAGTCCGTGCATGTTTCCTTTCAGCCTTACTGAGCTGCCTTAGATAAAAACAAAAGCAAGGGAGAAGCAAGAAGTGGATCTGTTGACAGCTATGACAGAGATCAAATTCCAAACCAGGCCATGGGATTCCTGAGAAGGGGCTACTTAAACAGAACTCGCCTTTGATTAATTGGAGATAGGGTGACACCTTGGACGTCAGAACTGTATTTGAGCTTGGAATCAGACGCAGAGGGTCAAAGAGATGAGATGCTTAAGGGCTGAAATGTGATCCCTGCTGCTTCCCTCCCTCCTTTTTCCCCTTTCTGGCTGTGGTACAAACCTGCAGGTCCTGCTCATGTGGCTTCATTTTACGTTCAGCAGCAGCTCTGCTGACCATGAGTTCAAAAACTTGCAGCTGAATTGGTGCCTTTTCTGCACTGCATGGTGTTCTCTAGCACTGGCACCCTAAAAATCAAACATTTTAATAACATTGCAGCCATCTTGGTTCAGGCTTTGGAAACTTCTACCCATTGCCCAACTAGCCTCTGAAAATTTGCTTATTTTGCCTCAAGCATGTTTCTCAACAAGGACAATGTTTTTTCAGTGGTTAATCACTTTCCTTTATCTTCTCTGATAGTAGCTTTTCTACTTGTGGGGTTTTGTTTTGTTTTGCTTTGTTTTAACAAGTGCAGATATTAAAAAGACAACAAAGCAAGGTCTTGAAACTCAAGATTTACTACCTTCAGTGCCTTGTTAGTGGATGCTGTGAAGGAATGCAAGGACATAGCCTAGAATATATGTAAAACTAGCTTAAAAATAAAGATTTCCTCCTCAGCAGACTGATAACTTGTCTGATGAATTTTCTCTTGAGCAGATCTGAGAAATGTTGATAGGGGCACTGTGAGATGATGACAGTCCTTTGGCAGGTATTTCTCCCCATGGCTTCTGGTTGGGCTCCTTTTTGAGTGCTGTTTTTTTAAGTTTAAATTAGTAATATCTAAAACATCCTATAGAATTTCTCATAAGCAAACATGGGAAGGCTGGCTGTTGTGGGAGCATAAATTATTGCATGGTATGTTTTGGAGCAGTGTCCTGGGAGTCTTGGTTATGTTTTTGTTAACAGAAGAATTATAAATACAGTTCTACCCTAAACTATGTCAAAATGCTGGGAAGTGATTTAGTGAAGGGAATTAGTGCTGCTCCTGTAACACAGGGCCATTAAACGAGGGGTGCTTACAGTACATACCAGTGTCCTTGCTTTTAAAGCTTTTTTCTTATGTGAGGTGATCCTGTATTCAAAACTGTCAAAGAGGAACCACTTCTTGGGAAAAAAGAGGCAAGTGGTGTTTGTGTTATGGCCAGAAGGGCTCTCTGTGGTAGTGTTGTCTTTACCAAAGAAATAATTATGCAAGAACACATGGTAAGAATAACATGGTTGAGGCATTTGATTTACTATCTGAGCATAGTGACCAAAGTTTGAACCCAACATGCAACCGAGAGCCCGTTTAAAACAATTATGTAGTTTAAATGGGGAGACATAAAAGGCAGCAGAAGTGTAACTTTGCTTGTAATTCACCTGTGGCCAAAGACCTTTTCACCTTTCTGTTTGCTGTAAATGAGTGATCTCCCACAGGGTTCTCCCAGCCACTACCAATCTCTGCAAGGCTGTTCCAAACCCCCAGGGTTTTATCTGCCAGTTTACAGCCTTCATTTCAGTAGGGTTTGAGTGTGAACAGCAGAAGGATACGGCCCTGCCTCTTGTGTTCACCTGCTGCTGGTGTTCTCAGACGTGTGACAGGACATTAGCAGGAGGCTCTGTTTGTGTGTATTGACCATGAGAAGAGATTAACTCTAAAAGCTTGTTTGTTCTTACGGTTTTTACTGGTGATGCTAAACAATATAAAGTTGTCTGGTCCTGGACTTAGCTGGTTTTCTTCTGCTCTTTTTTTTTCCCTTTCTTCTCCTCCATGACTTTTGAGACTAGCCTTAGCCTAAGCCTTGAGTGGATGCTCTTTTTGTGGCTTTTGGATCATTCTTGGTAAAAATGAGCAGAACTGAAGAGTTACCATGGAAGCCATGCAAATGGGATTTTTGGAGCACAAGTCAAAATGACGGGGAGACAGGACTTTTTAAAAATAAAAACCTCTTTTTAGCTGCTCTTGTTTGTTTATAGACAACACATGTTTTTGTTTACATGCATGGTCTCCATAAATAATCCATTTTGGTATGTTCTGTACATTGAGCAATCTATTTTACAGACAATTGAAAAATCTAACATTCATTACATGGTTTTTTTTGGACTGTTGGGAAGATCTCAAAACTGGAGTGGTTTCATAATCCCTCAGCCTCCCACAAAATTATTTTGCTAAAACTTTGGCTTTCTCTAATGTGTGGTGTTCAGGTTTGGCAGCACAGCGGTGCTTTTGTTGTCCAACTCATGCAACAGTAGATTAAAATGAGGCAGACCTGTGTGCTAGAAATAACTAACACACTTGTCCCTGGAGCCTTTGAGATTTTCATATGCTACTGAGATAGGGTCACTTGTCTTCAGAGCAGTACAGTAGTACAGTAATTGAGAATGTTTCAACAGTTTCTGTTTGTATTCTCTGCACCACAGTGTGAGCCCCAGTCCTGGGGCTGGTGGCTACAGGTGCAGGGCACCAGGGTTCCTCTGCTGGGATTTTTGCAGGCAGTGGGGAAAGTGATACCGTGGTCAGTTCAGGCCAAGGGTTGCAGTGAGGTTTCTCCCTTAATCCCTTGTAATGGATCAGTCTGATACAATGGCCTCTTACTGTTTCACTATTATTTTAATCCTGCTTCTTCTTCTCACTGCATATTTTGGCACTGTTGAGCCCAGCTTTTCTCCAGCTGTGCACACTCCCTTCCAGGCCTGGTCTGAATGCACATCCTTTGTTTCAGGTGTTGTATTTATGGTAAGACACGAGAAAACTGTGAAGGATGGTAGTGCTCCTGGAAGAATATGCTGCCCTTTCCTTCCCTTCATCTTGGAACAGCAGTAGACCTTGGGTGGGCGTCTTCCCATATTTAGGTGAGGTGTTGTGGTAATTGCACAATTTAGGTGTATCCCAGATGAAAATATCGCATTGCCTAATTTAGAACAGGTCAGGAAACAATATGATGCTGACATTGCATTTTTTCCGCTTGTGTTTTGACGTTGGTAGCTTCCTTCTAGAAGAGTATGTGTCCTCGGATAAGGTTGTTTGTGCCACATAAATAACTGTGTTTCAACTTCTTGGGCAGTTCTCTGATCAGAATAGAAGATAGTCCAGATTATTCCTATTTTACTGGAAATGCCACACTAACTTAGCATCTCTGTAGGATACAGTTATAATTATAACCTGTGAAATGAAAACAAAGTAGGGTTGTGGGGTTGTTTTTTTTTTTTTTGTGTGTATGAGAATTGAACACAAACCTGTTCAATCCTTTTCAGGCATACTGTATTCCTGTATCATATTGATTACTGACCAGGTTTTACCTGACATCTCAGAATATGATTCACTGCTATTGATCTGCACGGAAACTTGGCAGGAGGTTGAAAAACAAACAAGGAATTTTGCCTGGCCCCACCCCCATGTATTGTCTCGGATTTGACTCTACCAGCCAAATCCTGACTTCTTCGTGGGTCTGGCTCCCACTGAGCAGTGTTGTTTCCTCTTAAACTAGCCTTTTGTACAAGTGATGCTCATACAGAGTGGAACTGGATCCCAAAAAGCTCCAACCTTGGTGATTGCTTTTAACTCCAGCTGGTGCTCCTCAGGCACTGAAGGGTCTGTTACAGACACACATGTTCATTATTTCCTGTTTGATTTAATTTTAGATGAACCAGAAGTGGGGTATGATTTCAATAAAGAACAATGCCAGAGGGGTGAAGAAGGAGTTGTTGAGATGCACAAGGAAATATCAAGTCCTCAAGACGTAAGAAGAATTAGTCATGGTTCCTCAGAAATAGGCAGCAACTGGGTTCACCTTTCTAATTAATCAATATTAGGCTAATCAGTTATTAATTCTTCTTGATCATGAAACCTTTGAGTGTTTACTTTTGGTCCCTTACAGTTGATCTGCAGGGACATAAGTCATGTTTGCATGTCTGATGGTAATAACTGTGTGTAGCTGAGTGATAGGCCAGGAATTTCTGATTTGCAGCTGATCCTGTCATAGTTGTCCGAATGGTATTTATTTTCTCTTTCCACCTTTGTTTCATCTCCTGTTAAACAGTATTAATCTTTAACTCTTTGCACAGTAGATTATGGAAGTATTACTCATCCAGTGTTGTTGCACTGGGCTTGTCTTCAGTGCAGTAGTCACTTAAATGAGCACAAGTGTGTCGTAGAACTCGGCAGGAGAAAGGAGTGACTGTGCTGTGAGACATCAGGAGCCATGTGAGGGAACTGGCTGGGCAGAGGCTGGTTCAGCAGGAAGTGGTTGATGAGTTACTGGTGTTACAGGGTGAAGATGAAACCTGAGTTACAATCTGAGCTCACAGATACGATAAAGAAAAGTCTTTACAGGTGGAACCTGTAGCATTACTTATTTTTACTCCACAGAACCTGACTTGTTTCTGTGTCCAAAAAGAGACCTTACTTAAAATGTAAGAATGCAGTCAGGTGGAATTTCAAGGAAGAAAAGCTAATTAAAAAGAAAACAAACCGACCAAACAAAAAACCCACCACCAATTAATAGTGCCTTGTATTAAATCCAGGTCAGTATTGACATTTTTATTTGAAATCTGCCACATCAAACACCAAGCCCCATACTGGGAGTGGAAATATGAAAGCAGAATGGTCCTTTTCCAGGAGCTGTCTGAAATCCTTCAATAGCTGTAGCCTGTTCTTTGAATCCATGGTTCACAATTTCCAGGTTGTGTCTGGACAGGGTTACTGCAGTTTTGGCCTTGAAAATCTTTTTGGGATGGAAGGAGGAATAAGGGCCTTGCAACTGGAGTGTGATAAATTCTCTTCAAAGCTGAAAGCTTACTTTTTGGGCCTTGGTTTTTATTGCCTAGTTCTTTTTTGAACTTTATTTTTATTGGAATGTAGTTTATGGGGTTTTGTAGTGAAACTAACCTACATGGTATTTCTTTCTCCCCAGAGGAGCTGTGAATTGCTGGGGGCTGGAAGATTATTACAGGGGACATCACTGTGTTTGCCTGAGATGCTTTGCTGGAGGTGCAGTGGTGGACAGTGCTGGACGTTTGAGCTCACCAGTAGGAGTTTCTTCTATTTCCCCTCTGCCAGAGTGCAATTCTAGCAGTGGATGCTGGGGAAAATGTAATCTAAAAAAATGTGTTTAGTTTGGTCAGGGTATTCTTGTGGACTGAGGGAGGCTGGGTGTGGAGTCTGTGCATGAGGACATTTCTACGTAGCTAAGTTATTGCAAGGTAAGCAGCAAAGAGAAAGTACACTTAATTAGTTCCTCCTGTATGATCTCATTTGTACACTGTTAAGAACATTATAAAAGGTAGGAAATGGGACAGAACAAAGTTTGGACCAGGAGCTCCATGTTTAAACTTAAAAAAACCCCTGACTTTACAGCTGTGCAGGGCTTGTTTGTGTTCTTTTCATCTCTGTCTGGTTGAGGGCAACCTACATTGTATGTTTGTTTGCTTTCCTTTTTATCTTGTTTTATTTATATTTATTTGGAACACTAAAAAGTTGCCACAGAATAGTTTAAAAATAAAAAGTGGGATGGTTTGTGGTGAAAATAATATTACTTGTGCCTCTGAGTTAATTTTCTTGGTTGAATCAAAATTCTCCTGCAGGATAAGAACAAGAAACAAACAAAAAATCCTTGGTTAAGTGCTGTGGTTGTACAGGAAGGAGAAAGAATTACGGGGAGGTACTGGCTCATAACTCAAAATTCAGTTTTAACTTGGAGATTTTTCTGCTAGTAGAACAGTGGCCAAACTTTTGATCCAGATGGAGTCCTGACAGTAATTACTTGTACGAATGGTACAGTCATCGCTGCTGCTCTCACAGCTATTCTTGAAGAGACTTGGGTGGTTTTGTGTTAGATATCCCTCCCTGCTCCCTCTGCTTTCTAGGCACAGCATAACACTATTTTGTGGGAGTATTGATCTCTGCTGGCATTGATACTGCCTGTCTGCTGTCTGGTCTATCTCAGAACCCAGTAAAGTTGCGGTTTAATTTTACACTTCTTTAGGAATTTTTTTCCTTTTTGTTATTTTTAGCCTCCTCTGTAACTACCCGGAAGATGTTAAAAAATCAAATTAATTAATTGATTTCACAGGAAAAAACCCAGTGTGTTCTCATATCTGTGTACCTCAGGTTGCATCTGATGCAGGTTCTTCTCTCTGGAAATGCCTTTTTTTCTCACAAGCACCTTTTGGTGAGAGGTGACTGTGCTGTGACCAGGTGCCAAAGTCCTGGCCTGGTTCTGGGTGTATTTTATGGAGAGCTGTGTGCCTGGAAGTTAAATACTGCACAGTTGTATCACCTCTGTCCCTTTGTGACTGTGTCCCCAAGTATTTGTGCCATCTAAAAATTCAAACAGGATATCAGATAGCCATGCTTCCCCAGCAATTATCAATATTCTTGGAGGACTTAGAGCAGAGGCCAAAGAACAAACTGGTGATGGAGGTTCAAATATCGCTTCTGGGATGCAAGGCCGAGTCCAGATGGATTTTCTGCAGGCGGGGGCTGCCCTGTGGTGAAATAGGGTGGTGACCTCATCGTGATGCCTTTCACCTGCTCATATCTGTTCAAGTTCACCTTTGTAATAAGTCACCAGCCTAAATTCTGTTGTGACAACCAGAGTGCAAGCAGGCTTTGTTAATCTGTGTTCCGCAGGGATGCCAGGCGGCTCTTTCATGTCAAAAGTGATTGTTCAACAGCTTCTCTCTTACTTTGTCAAAGTGTGGCACAGGTCGAACGCAGCACGGTTAATAAGTAGTTCAGCAGCTGAGGAGACCAGAGCAAGTACCCATGTGACAAATGTGACAAGTGTTTGATGCCCTCCATGCCCAGTGTTGCCAGCAGAGCTTGTCCCATGGAGGGTACCAAGATCTTGCTTTGGACAGGATGAGCATTTGGCCAGGAGCTACTAATGTTCTGGTACTCTGTCTCAAAGGTGGGGATGTAGCAGTGCAGGCCAGAGAAAGTGAAAGAAAAGCAGTAGTTAGCAAAAACAAAAAAAAAAATTGCAGAAACAAGAGTTGAGAGCTCTTCCCTTTCCTCCCCCTTTTTTGCCCTCAGAGAAGAAACATGAGAGTTTATACAACCATGGGGCAAAAGAGTTACCTGAAAATGCAATTTAAAAAACCTGTCACTAATTTTAAATATTTTTAATTTAATGCTGTGCTGAGTAATGTGCTGAAATGGAACCATTTTGATCAGAACCACTAAATACTGAAATTGTATATGGACCTATAAAGAACTGGTTGTGTTGTAGATGTTTAAGTGGTGCCAAACTGTGGAAGGCTGTCACTTGTGCTTGCCACTGAAATTGATTGCAGAAGTTCCTTTGAATTTCATTGAAGATCCTGACACATAAAATTTTATGAAGTCATCAAAACTGCCACACTCCATGCAGTTACCCTTATTCTGCTCATTCTCTGTCTTCCAGCAACCTGCCCTTCAGCTTGTGGCCTGCAAGGTCTTTTGCCATCTTGAGCTCAAAGCATTATATATGAGTTAATTTTACAGCTGGGGTTAAAATACACAGAACTCTGCATCCATTGCCAGTTTATCCTGATCATCATAAACAGTAAAACATGTGCAAATGTGTGCCCTCTGACAGCTCTTTATATATATATCTGAGGTTTATGCCTGTAAGTGCTGCCACTGAAGTCAAGCACATACTTTTTAATAACTCAGGTCCTCATTGCTTTGGGTTGATTTGTGCAGCATGACCACTGGAATGTTTTATTCTTTAGTTTCTTTATATTGTAGGCTTGCAGTGAATATCAGATTTCTGATATTTGGATATTTTGGAGACAGCATTTTCTTCTAATACCACATGTTTAGTCTTTTATTGTTGGATATAAAAATGCAAAACTGATAATTGTAGTAGCAATTGATCTTATAGTTCAGATTTAAAATAATGGTTTTAAAAAATACTCCTAATCTGTCCCTCATCCTGTTTATCTTTCTTTTGGGAAGATATTTCTAAATATTAGTATCTGATTTATGCTGTGGAGAGGTTACTTGTTTCCAATCTGTTCACTGAGCTGAGTTTATAGAGTTGCTTGCCAGCAGAAATTGAAACTCTGGTTTGCTGCTGCTGTGGTATTTGCAGCTAATTGAATTGTGGATACTAAGAAATGAGTAGCTCAGCTTGACTTCTTGGCACTGCAGAATTTTTACCCTGGTTAGTAATTTTGAAGACTTGCTTTCAAACAATGGTTCAATGGGCACCCTCACAAAATTGTGTGGGTAGTGATGTCAGAAAAATGTACCAGCAGCATGTTACCCAAAAGCCTGAATCTTCTGCCTTAGAAATGTAAGGAGAATGAGAACTGATCTATGGGTTTTGTAAGAATGCCAGTTAGCAGAAACTGAAGGAAATACTCATTTGACTTCTTGCTAGCAAAAAGCTAATGGTAGAAAACGGAGTGATTTGATGAATTTTTAATAGTTCTGTAAATCTTGACCAGTACATTATATTCCATGAGAGGGACATTGGAAATTATTTGGCTTGCCATTATGTTTTATATATTTGAGTAAGTATACTAGCAGTTAGTTAACACAAATAAAACAGATAATATAAGAGTCTGGTCTAGTAAAAGCATTGCCAGAGGGAAAACAGAAGGAAAAAAAAATTGCAGGTAAATATATTTAAAGGCACTAGGAGCTATTATCTTCAAACTTCATTAACTATTTTCCCTTTCCCCCTATTTAGCAGTATGTTACCTCAAAGGTAATTTGTTTCATGCTCATCTAACATTAATGGTATTAATTTTTAATTAATCTAACAGTAGCATTGTCCATCTGTCAGTGCAAACCTAATCTGTTAAACAGATAAAGTCAACATGCCTACAAGTTCATGGTAGGTCAGCAGGCACACAGTTGCATGTGTGCATTCAGGGTTCTCTATTAAATAATGCAAAGACTTTACACAAATACATGAGTGCAGAGACTTTTGAAACCAAATATGCTAATACAGAACAACCTCACTTATGGTTTTAGTGTGCTAAAGCTGGTGATCTTCTTGGCCAAAAGCTGAAGTTATTCTCGCACAAAAACCCTTTTTTTGGTGGAGGGGAGCCCTTGGGAGATGCTGATGAAGAACACTGCAGAATGCTTGATGTTGCTCAAATTTGGCCTCTATTTTGACATCCTTATTTGGAAACCTCATCTCCTCCATGTGCACCACCCCCAAATTTGGATCACAAAGGGCATTTTGAATGGAAACAATTGCTGGATGTGCTTTGCTTTCACACTCTTTAAATTTAGCTGGGTGGTTGTGAACAGAGCAGCATGTATGTGTGTCTGTGGGAACGCTGAGCAGCTTATGGAAATGTTACTTGTGCTACTAGGGACTGAGAACTGCTCTCTGTTAAAAGAGACAAGTAAGACAAGTGTTTCAAAACTATTCCAGTTTCCTGTTTGGATGCTAAAATGCGCTTTTGAACAACAGTTAAATTTAACACTGTGTTTTTGGTTTGGACAGAGATAAGCATCGGCAATAGGAGGAGAGCGGCTCCCTTGGCTACAGTTGAAACAGTGTCTAAATGGCCTTTATGAAATACCAGATAATGTTCTGCTTTGTACACAGGTACCTGTCTGGTGGGAGTCAGAGCAGTACTGTCTCTAAAAAGTGGGCAGGTGTGCGCTTAGTTTCCGCTGGAATTTTGAGTTTTGCAATAAGCTGCTCCTGTAGCAGTTTTAAGCAGGCTCTTAAATACACACTGCTCCAGGTTTGAACAGTTGACTAACCCGACAATACTTCAGTAGAGTTTATTTATCTTTTATGACTTGAGTAACACAGGTCCTGTGCTTTCAGCTGTTGTTGCGTTTGGAAAGGACAAAACACTGAAACTGGTCATTGCTGCTTGAAATTGTTTCCCAGCCAGGCCTGACTATAGAGGAAAACAACTGCTTTTCCACACTGTGTATGGAAGTTTATGGTTGGACTCTATGATCTTAGAGGTCTTTTCCAACCTAAATGGTTCTGTGATTCTGTACTCTGATTTCAGCTTTAGCTTGCTTTTCATTATCTACCTAAGCAAAACTCTTCACAGCTGTGCAAAGGAGCACACTGCCAATGCTGAATCAAGTTTTAGGAAAGAAAATGTCTGTTTCAGGGTATTTCTGAGTTGGTGGAAAAGGCCATTGCTGCACTGACAACGGCTGTAGCTGGAAAGTTCTCTGTGTAAGAACTGGCAGGAGCTCCTCAGATCTCCTGTCCTGTCATTCCCGCCCCCACACCATCCTTTGCTTGGGTGGTCCAGCTGTTTACAGGCAGCCTGGTGAGAGAGGTCAATAAATTCATCAGTGCTGGAAAAAATGAGGAGGGGGGATTATTTTTGGCCTAGATCAGTTCCCTAATCACCTTTATCTTCCAGGCCTGCAAATGGTTGAAGCAGCCCAACTGAGGCGGGGAGGGTGGTAAAGCAGAAATGGATTGGATCACAGCTTTGCCCAAGAGAAGCAGGAAGCAGTCCATTTGCACAGACTGTAGGTTAAATAAAGAACTTCAAGGTTGGCTTCTCGGCCAGAGGTTTATTTTAGGTTGTGCTGGCTCACATAAACTATAGAAAGGGACCTTACCACATTCATTTTTGAAGCACCAAGTTTTCTTCTGATTTGATAGCCCAGTGAATCTCAGTGCTAAGCTTTTTGGCAGGGATGGGGGCTTTGGTTACCTCATGTTCATCCAGTTCTGGCTGCATTAGGACAAATTCAGCCTCATGAACTTCATTATAGGTGCATGTTCTTGCCACGCTGTTCCTGTAAAGATTATAGATTAACTAGAGTTCTTTGATAACTACAGTTTATTATTGGGAATTTTTAGAACTAAAGCTTTGCTTGAATTCTCCCCTTAAAAAAAAATAAAAGGAAAAAATGCTTAACCAAGGATGACTGGAAACTGAAACAGGGAGTTTCTACTCCTTGCTCTGTCACTTCTCCGTTGGTGACCAAATATCAAGGAAAAATGTGGAACTGCCAAACCCCTACCAGTCTGCTCCAGAAAGACAGGACTCCTGAGTTGCATGCTGAAATGCCAGGTACATTAAAATGCTCATTTCCCAGCTGCTGGGAAAGGTGTGGTGCAATCTGTGTGCGTGCGAGAAGGCTTGTTGTTTTGTTTTTTTTCCCTTCATCAAGTAATACGTTAATTTTTGAAGGCAACACTGCAATTAGAGAAGATTAACTTGTTGATGTCAGATCTGCTTTCAGGGTTGCTGTTCTGTCAAGCCTTGAGTTATGAAAGTAAAATGTAAAGGTGGGTCCATGACCTTGTATCCCAGGGAACATCTCCCTGAGCTCATGTCAGGCTGAGGATTTTTCTATGGGCTGGAGTGGAGAAAAGCATATTCTGGCAGCCTCTGTAGCTACAAGTAATAATGGCAGCTGTAGACTCACCCTGAAATAACCTACACAATGCCCAAGACCACCTGGCATGTTATACTAGCCTTTTAGAGGGTAAAATTTTATGTTTCAAATATGAATTTTACTTAACAAGGTTATTGCCAGACACTGCTAGCCAGCTCTACTTCTTTGCGAAAGAGAAATGTACTTGCAGTTTCTGGAGTGGTGATAACTGTTACAGAACTACCTGGGGAGGAGTTGCTTCTCACCATTCACTGCAAACTAATTGATAATTGTTGCAAACTCCACGGATCAGCAAAATTTCACTAATATATAAGTCTGACACAAATAATACCATATATGACCTCCCTGACTTGCTAGCATGGATGCTGCATTGCCTTTCCAAGCCTGGTGCTGTGTACCACACACGGGTTTTTACCATAGATAGGTAAATGATTGGCCAGTAAAAGCATATTGAGAAGGGAGATTTGTTGTTGTTGTTGCCTTTCCCAAAATGGCTGTTCTGAGCCATTTGGGAAGAATCAGCAGCATTTAGGCCCCAAATATTCTTCATCAGCCAATATAAATATCTGTAGTCATGTGGAAAGGAAATGTGTGGTGGATCTCTCCTTCATTGACTGTCTGTGATGAGGCAATATTATAAAGTTTATTCCACAGAGAAGTGCTTTTATTTATTTTCTAGAAGTGCTCTGCTGAGATGGAAAGGTTTGCCTGGTGGCCGCAGACCTGTGATGGTAAGAGACCTTGCAGGGGAACATCCAGAGAAAGACAGCTCAATTTATCTGGCTCTCTCACTGTCTTTCACTGAGCTGAGAAATTGGCATCTGTATGATTTGCTTTTGGTGCCAGCACTGGCTGCCAGGAGCTGCTGCCTCGCTGGGCAGGGCTCTCTGATGAGTGGAAAACCAAAGGAGCACAGAAGAGCTGTTAATTACTGCAGATAGACAAATCGGCTTCTGAAGGGCCACCCATGGCCTAGGCACATCAGTAAAATGTGCTTGGGCTGCGAGTACTTTACTGTGTCTTTGACCTGATGTGGGTACACCTTTTGGGCTTTTTTGATGCAGTGGTGGACATGTCTGATTGTGTCACCCATCTATAGGAATGGCCAGAAAGAGGATTAAGGGAGCTGCAGGCCTGTCAGCCTGACCTCAGAGCTGGGCAAGCTCAGGGAGCAGCCCATTCCGAGTGCCATCACACAGCACGCACAGGACAGCAAGTGAACAAAGCTAAATCCAGTTGGGGCTGGTCATTGTGGTGTTTTCCACAGCTCAGTATTGGGGCCAGGTCTCTTTAGTATTTTTATCCATCATCTGGATAGGGAAATCAAGTACACCCTCAGTAAGTTGGACTGGTGGTGGTCCATCTCCCAATTAACAGGGGGAAATGGCCTCAAGTTGTGCCAAGGGAGGTTTGGGTTTGAAATTATGAAAGATTTTTTTTGACTGGAAGAGTTGTGAAGCACTGGAAGAGACTGCCCAGGGAAATGGTGGAGCCATCATTTCTGGAGGGATTTAAATGATGTGTTGATGTGGCGCCCGAGGACATGGCTTAGTGGTGGCATTGGCAGTGGTGGGTTAATGGGTTTACTCAATGATCTTGGAGGTCTTTGCCAACCAAAATTATTCTGATTCTGTCTTCTGGGAACTCGGGGAACCTTTTCTTGGAAAGAGGAACAAAAGATTTGTTTTTTGTATTCCAGTGTGTGCTGGACTACAGATGTATTCATAGTCTTTTCAACACTGTCTGAAGTTCCAGTTTTTGAGAGAGTGAGAGCGGTAAAGAGAACAGACTGGCTGTGAATGCTGCAACGCGGTGTGGCATTCTGACATTCTCATGGAATGGTTTTTGATAAAAGTCCAGGCTGATGAAGGTCACAACCTGCGTAATAGATCTCCCAGCAAACTCCTGTCTTGGGACTGTTCAGCTCCTCAGTCAGCTACGTTCAAAATACTGCATCGCTCCCAATCCAGTCCCCTCCTCCTGCTCCGCTCGCTCCATGGCACACACCATTAACCACTTCAGGGCTGATGGAGATTATTCTGGCCATTGCACCGTGTGCCCATATCTAGGGAAGGTTCTTGGATTGGCACAAAGATTATGCATAAACAAGTTAGTGGTCCTTCTCTTTTGGTGGGGATTATGTTTGGCTCCCTCAAATGCTGGTGTGAATAATCTGCAAAGCACCAAGCAAGGAAGGAGGGCGTGAACAGAAATGGACAGTGGTCTCTACAGTTGCCAAAGACTCGTAATTTACTCAAGTTTATCAGGAAATTTGGGGATTGTAACTTCTGTCAGTCATTAAAAGAAAGTGTTAGTGTTTTAGAAGTAGGCATGTTTTCCAGCAAATGTAATGGTAAAGTGCATTTGCTGTGGGAGGAAAAATACTTCATGATAGTTGGGAGCATATTGAATTGAGTCCTTTGAAGTACAACAGATTGTCATGATATGACATTACAAAATTAGATTTGTTTAGTAGTTTATTTTCACGTAACTCTCCAGTGGTGAGCTTTTTAAATTATAATTTGTATGCTTTTTGTTCAAAAAAAGTCCATATTTATATCATTTCCATTAACTTTTATCCAGTTCTGAACATTGACTCTGGATGAAGTATAGTAGAAATAAATTTGGGGAGGAATTCACTGTTTCCCACACACCTGTGGGAAGTGGGGGTTTGTGACCTCTATTATGACGTGCTTTACCATGAGTTTACAGGAGTTGGGTGGAGGCTATAATAATTTTACTGTTTGGTGTGGAACTTGAACATCTAGTAATTTCTAACAGTATTTGACTAAGAGTAATCTCTGCTTTTATGATTACAAGGATGTAAATTGTGAAGAAGAGCCTTTCTTATTTTAGAATCTTTTGTGTACATATATTTGTCCATATATATATATATGTTTGTGAGTATATATGCATGAGTACTTGGCCTGTGTAAATAGGAGAGAAAATTGCTTGCTGAGGTTGAATCTTATATTCTTGATGTAAATATTCTCATATGCTCTATTCCCTCATTGTTTTTCTAACAGCTGCCGTCCTCTGAAAAGAGAGCACTGGAGCATGAAGGGAGATGGGAGGAGGGGGGATCTCCCATGCTGTGTGCAAATGTACCGTAATTGTTTATGTTCATTTTTGGTTTGGTTGCGAACGCAAATCTTGTAACTCTTCACATCTGCTTTGGGCATTTTCATCCAAGGATGTGACAAAACTTTAATGAATAGCTCCTTTTACAGTTAAGTTCTAATGGCCTGGTTTAATTGAGGGGAAACTGATACTCTGGAAGATAAGCACTGAAAGCTACGGGCTGGTTGGGTGACTCCAGTGTTGGATCACTGGGTTAAGATACTCGGGAGTTGTTTTCAGAGGAGCCACTGTGACGGGGATTTCTGGGGCCTGTATTCTGGATGGCAGGGTCTTGTTGGCTGAAATGAGCATGACTATCTAGTCACCAGGAAGTAGTGGGAAATTACAGAAATGTTACTCTGCAAGAAACTTGGTTGTATCTCAAATATTTGATAGATCTGAGTGGAACATGGCTCTATGCATTAAGTACAAATGAGTCTTTTGGTTTCTTTTTGACTCTTTAGTCTTTGTTTTACAAGAATGAATGAACAAGGTACTCAATGCTGTTACCATGAGATAGCTTCCTTATTCTTCTCCACTTCCCTTTTATCCCCCTTTTCTTCTTTTACAGGCTGAAAGGTAGTTTTTCTGACCATAGTTGATTTAGGAGTTATGATGAGGTTTTGGTTAGTGGCAAGCCTTAGAAATCTGATATCCTGAAATGTCTCATCTGTCACACTTTTTGCTCATTTGACTGCTCTTTGTCAACGTTCTTACTGGGGTTTTTGACACATGGAATTGGACACATTTATCTTCTGCACAGAAGAGTCAGTAAACATTTTACTAGAGGCTGACAGCAAAGACAACAACACTAATCTCCAGTCAACAACTTTTGCCACGGGTTGGGCAGGAAGCAACACCCATGCTGTGTATTTACTGCCTGGCCCTCAGAGCAGGCCCGGGCCGTTTCCAATCACAAAACAGTCAATTTCTGTTGATTTTATTTTTATTCAGAAGCTGTGCATGAGTGGGAACCCTGAGATGTCTCTTCCTCCTGGTGTGGGTGTCTCTGCCTTTGTTTGCTCACCAGCAGTGCTGATCTTCAGATCATTTCTCTCATCTTGGCGCTGCCTTCTTCAGACAGCAGCGATTCATAACACAAGCATCCCAGAAATGTGGAGCCAGATGGAAAAGTGTATCACCTGTGTCTCAGGCCTAAATGTTTGCTGGGAGAATTGGTCGTTTTTTAGGGGATCAGTAGGATTTGACAGCTCACCTGCCCATCTCTGTTCCATGCACACTTTGGTGCCTGTTATCATAGGTGGAGTGAAAGACTCCTTCTTGGTGAGTCTTCTCTTTAGGTTTCTATTTATTTATTTAATTTATCCATGCACCGGCGCTCCTCTCTGCAGGTACTTTGTACTTTTAAAAACAGAAGCAAACACGCTTTCTTAGCTACAGCAGATAAAGCAACTGTGTAAATACACAGTGACCACACTTTAGAGCCCCTTTGTTGGAGCAGCCACTTTGAGTGATTCCACTGTTCCTCAGCAACCAGCCTTGGTGCAGGAGTTCTGCTTTTCAGTTCTGCATATGAGTTCAACTTTTTCCTTCTGGCTCAGCTGGAGGAGAAAATGTGTCTGCTGTCTGATTTATATTTTTTTTCTCCTTTCTCAGATAAAAGGATTTCTTTGGGATAACCTTAGCAGTGACTGATATTTGTAGATCAGAATTAGAAAAAAGGGAAGTGCCCATCTTTGTTGAGTTCACCACTAAACCTGCTAATTCAGACGTGTGGGGATGGTCAGCTGGTTCCTCACTGCAGCTCTAGGCTCTCATGCTGGTGCTACCCAGTTTTGTAGTTTTTTCCTTCCAGACCTGCCTTTTTGGTAGAGCAATAAAGTCTAGCAGAGACAGGAGTACTGGGTGTAGGCTCTGCTAGGATTTTGCATGAATCTGTGAGGATTTGCATGAATGCAAGAAGCCTTTTACTGGTATATCCTTTTCCTTAAATTAAAATCAGTATTCAGAACATCAGGTGGCTTTCTTAAGTTACAAACCAGGGTGTGACCGCAGGATTCCTGTAGCCTTCCCTGCAGTCCTCCTGATGCTGTGCCTCCATCCAGGTCATGCAGTTGCTGGCGTAAATGGCAGCAGATCACGTATTGCCCTGCCCTGAGAGCCCTGGTTTGGCTGTGTGTGAAGCACAGTACCACCTTTACTGCTTGCTGGCTCCTGGGACCAAACCACAGGGGCTGCACCGCAGGCTCCAGCACTCAGGGCAGCTGCTGGGACAGCAGAGACCTCTTGATGTTGGAGCTCCTCAGAGTAGCTGGTCTTGTGTGGTGCTTTGGGCAGCCTGTGCCCTTTCATCTCCCCCACAAGGAATGTGGAAGCGCACCACAGTCGCACACATGATAATGTGTGGGTTACCCTTGTTTGCAAGAGCTGCAAATTTTTTGTTGTTCTTTCTCGTATAAATACTAGCAGATGTAACCAGCGGTCTCCATGAAAGATTGGCATGAGGAAGAGAGCCTTTGCATTTAAAACCCATCTAAATATATAAATTCAAATAAACATTTTAACAAGAGGCAGGCCATAAACAGTCTTGGGAGAGTGCTGTGTTCTTTAAAGACCGAGCTTTTTTAATTTCCCCATTTTATTCTCTGACAGATGCCAAACACACAAAGGGAGGATTTCAGTGGTGGCATGTGGAGCTGGTGTATATGACTGCTTCTCAAACAGGTTGTTTTTCATTTCCCCAGTGCCAGCCCTTTGGGGAAAACCTTCTTCTGTCCCTTTCATTTTAGTTTAGTGTTCTTTAGAGTTTAATGGTGTTGAAATAGCAAAAAAGAGTGGCGTGCAGTCTTACTCAGTTGCAAAACTTTTTGTGGAACAGTCATTACAAAGGATGTGATTCAGTTACCAGTAGGTAAGAGTGAGGGACCATTTATATATTTAGAGATATCCAGGCATTCACAGGCTGACAGATGCAGCAACCTTTAGCAGATCTGAGCCTTCTGCAAAGGCCACTTTATCCTGTTGTGTCCCAAATGGCACTGGACATCTGGGCTCTTGGGGACAAAACATTTTGGGAAGGGCACCTTGGGGACCTGTGGGCAAGCCAATTTTTTAACCTTTTAAAGGATTTGTTCTCTAAGAAGAGATTATTTGTTTCATGCCTTAGTTTTCCTGGAAAAAGAGTGGGAATGATACCATAACCCATTAGAGTTGCTACAAGGAACATTTATGTGGATCAGAAGCAAAACAGGCCTTTTCAGTTTATTCTAGATTTATATACTCTTTGTCCTTCCAGGGAGGGGAAATTAGGTTTGATTTGATTGTTTAAAGTGGTTGGCAGGATTTGCACCTCGTTGAAATCATAAAATAAATTCCCTTGTGGTTATGTTGCTGCTTCTTACTTAAATGGTCTCTGTGGCCATTTAACCAATAAATTCCAGTAACAGCTGACATGTTTGAGATAGAAGAGAAAAAAAAAGATCCCTTAACATTTAGGGCTCCAATAAGAGACTTTTACATTGCCTTTTCATTTTGAGTATATCATTTGGATGCAATTGGAGGTCATCCAGACTAGCATTAACTGTTTGGGTGAAAGGAAACATGATGCAATTACCTGTGTCCTTTTCCTACATTTTTGTCATATTGACAGTTTGTAAAATGTCCCTTCTACGTTTTTCTCTGTGTAACAGATATGACAAAAGAGCTCTGGCTGGGTGTTGCTTCACAGTTTGGTGTGTGCATTTCACCCAGTAAATTCAGCCTAGTGGGATTAATAATTTCTGAGAGAATTTGCTGAGATTTACTTTCTTTGTGTTTTAAATTGTTGTCTAGAAACATAGTTTGTACTGTGCCTCAAGTACTACGACCAGCTTTACAAAAAGATAGTAACATCAGTTTCTGCTCCATTTGTTGTGTCCTGTCCTTCTGGAATCTGGGGAGCTGGGGGGGAGGAACAGATGGGGAGACCATCTCTTCTGCAGAAGCGTGGGTGAGGGAACATTTGCCTCTGTGAGCGGCCACGTTTCTTGGCCAGTTCCTGAACGGGAGCTGCCAGTCCCTGTCGTACCTCCAGTGAGCAACCAGAGCCCTCAGTAAACACACCAGCTCCCTGTGTGCAAAGGTATGCAAGAAGGGGAGACCTCAGCTGAGCTGAATCAAACATCAGAGCTCCCCAGCCATGCATTGCTTCCCTCATTCCTCTCCCCTCTTCCAGGAAACCAAGGCGCTGCCTCTGTTTATCTGCACCCTCATCACACAGTCAAAAAGCTCTGGGCTTTGGTTTCCACTTCAAAGGCGGTGTTGGCTGCTGTGCTGGAGATGGAGCCTGATAATTTTGGTTATGAGTGGCTGGTATGTTCCTCCGGCTGGAATTACCGCTGGCGGAGGCGCTCCGCAGGCAGCCTGGCCGGGTGAGGTCATCGGCGTGCAGCGAGGGCAGAGGAATGGAAAAAAGGTTTCCTTGCAGTGCTCTGCCCTGTGGTGAGACCACCTCTAAGAGATCCCGTGCCAGTCATTTCTGGGTTTCTCCACAGATGCTCTTTGAAAAGGTGCCAGCTGCTGCCAACTGTGATGGTGGTTTTTGTGCTGTGTCTACTAGTAATTGAAATCAGGGAAACCTGTGGGATTTGGGTCTATGAGGAGAGAAACAAAGAAATGTGTACGTTACATTGCACTACACGCCACTGTAAAGCCAATAGTTTGTGTATATCTTTCAAGAGAAAGCATTTGGCCCAGTCTAACTGGTACATGCAACTGTATTTTTAGATTTACAGCTAGGTAGCACTGGAAGAAACCAGCAGCTTGGGATTTAGGTTTTGGGTGCTCTGTGCAGTGACTTGTGCAATAGTACAGCTACTCAGAGGATCTCTTGAAGTGTAACTGTGCTTGCTCATTCAGTGGTCAGAGTACAGGAAGTTCATGTTGGTGTGTGGTGTTTGTTTTTTTTTTTTTTAAAGTTTTGGTAAAGTAATAGATACATCATAGGAAATGACGTGGTTTCTAGCTAATCCCTGGATTTGTCCTCTAATTTCTTCTGAAATGCAGCATTTACTTTAAAAAGCTGTTACGCAGCTATATAAATCAAAGTGCAAATGTATGTCTAATATTTGGGAATCAAACCCACCCTGTCTTATTTTGAACCTTTGAGAAAAGTGATGTAGAGTTTTAATTACACTTTCCAGCCGTGTAAATTGCAGAGTTAATTGTATACATCACTGTCTGACCTAGTTCTGCTACTATGCCTTTCATCTATGGATCTCCAAGTGCCTTGCAAAGAAAATTCTTTCATATGAGGAGATGGGGAACCTGGGACAGAGAAATAAAGCAAATATCCAGTCTGACAGTGACTGAGCCCCAAGGGGAAGCAAGGGTTTCTGAGCCTCAGTGGGCTAAGTAGCCCTTACCTTTTGTAGAAGTGCCTACTGTTGCTGAATACTTGCCTACCCTTGCTCTACATGCTGTGTAACTGTATACCCATCATTTTCTAGAAGACTTACCTTGCATTTCTTATCCTAACTGAATGGATGTTATATGTAATTTCTTTCTGAGCTGTTCAGGTTTTGTTATAATTTGTAGTTCTGGATGTTTCTGTTGCATGTAACTTAGGTTTGTGTTTTCTGTTGGGTTTTATGTTTCCTTTGATGCCTGTGACACCTCCCGTTTTCTCTAGGGCTGGCAGTAGGTTAAGAGGGAAACAGAGAGGAGTCATACTGCATTTCATTTTTGGCCTTTGTTTCCAAAATTGATTGGTGAAATGGTGGCTTTGCTGACATAAAGATCTGTGATGTAGGTAAATAATCCCACATATGGTTAGCCAAGGCTTTGCTTGTCTAAGTGGAGGGCAGTTTTTACCGTTTTGAAATGTGTAAGCTGATCTTTTGTCTGAAATTGAAATCAAAAGGTAGCTTTCTGATAGGGATCAATGGCAGTTGCACATTACTCTGAAATGTATCTGTTTTAGCCGTGATGAAAGATGTTTGCTTATCTCCTTCCAGAATCAGATGTTTCTGTTTATCGACAGAGCTGGAGTATCAACAATACAGACTCCCAGTACTACACATCCCATCCTGTGCTCACTGGGGACAGCCTGTGAGGTCAGAGGTGCTTCAGCGCTCCTGACCCAATTTTTCCTTTGGCCTTCATTCTGACTTTGCTCATGTCGAGCATATTTGTGCTAGACAGTAATTTTTACCAGGCTTTTTCATACTGAAGCAAGTAGAAAGCAAAGCTTTCTATTGACTGTGTTCTAAGATTTTAGAATAAACAAATTAAGTGGGATAGACAGTGAGATTTTGAGGCTGAATGACGTTGCTTTCCTTCTGTTCGTTGATAACCAGCTGTCACTTTGCAAAGCCACAGTGCTGTGTTCATAAGGAGCAGGAGTGTGAATGCTAAATCCCCTGGCCTAGGGAACATCTTTCTCCTGAATTGGTCCACTTGATGTAATTCACAGTGATACATCCTGCATACTCTTGCTGTGTGAAGCACCCACAGTCAGTATTGATGGGCACGCCGGTGCTTGGGATGTGCATCTTCTGTGATCCCAGGGTGTTACCTGTGCTTCGTCAAAAGCTGATTGATCTAAATGAACTATTAACATTGTTTCAGCTAATTTGCATTTAAAACTGGTCAAAACAAGGGGTTCTACTTGCTGGCATAAGCGGCCTGCAGGAGTATTGGCAGCAGTGGTGTGCAGGGTGTGTGTGTGAGGTGGCTGCCCTTTGTTCAGGATAGTAGTGGTATCTGCACTTTACTCCCCTGGCTGTGCTGTGACACATCCCAGGAGCCTTTGTGGTTTATTAGGAAATGCTCTCTTTGCTGGTAAGGAGACAATGTTATTCGGGAAACTTAGGCTTGGTTGTGCCTGCAAGGGTGTGGGAGTCACAGGCTGGATGGTTGCTTTGTAAAACTGGCACGTAGTGTAAGCTTGCACCATACCACGTTGTGAGTGGTGCTGTCCTTGCTTTTGCCAACTTAATTTAGGCAGTTTGAGAAAATAAACTAAGCTCAGCTGTTGCGTGCTACTTTGTGATAAGGCGTCTTATGTGTGAGATGATTTTAGTTTGACAGATTCTTCAAGTTTGGGGCTGTGCCTTATTTGCTACTCCATAGAAAATGAAGGGAAGCAGCTAGCTCTCTGTGGCGGCAAATGGGTTTGGGTCATTCTTTTTTTTTTTAATTTGACATATTTGGTTTCCTTTGGCCAAAAATAAAAGAAACTATTTGATGACAGAAGGCAAATTCTGAGTCTGAGATATTTCAAAATGAGCTAAGCAAGACATTCTGCAGGTAGACAGTGATACATTACCGGGCCTAAGGCATGGCCTAAAGGAAGGTGTATGAAACCTAGAGACCTTCAAGAGCCTTAAAGGTCAAAGCAGCCTGTTACAATCATCAGAATAGATTTGTGGAAGCTGGGGCAGAGTTGCTAGAAGGGCAGTAACATGCTGATGTTACTAGAGTTGCTGGAAGGGCAGTAACTTGGGAGCTGATGAGCTCCTCTCCCTTGTTGTGCAATTAAAGCAGTTCTGATTTTTCAGTTTTGATTGTTTGGAAGGTCTGCCTCTCTCCCTGGGACGAGTTCAGCCGCAGATGTTAGTGAGATTACAGAAGCACTCTCAGTGTGTTCACTGCCGCGGCGCTCGCCGGAGTCACCCTCGCTGAGCTGCGGTCAGGGAGCGCAGCTTGGAGCACGCAGGGTCAGCCTCCATCTTCCCTGCGTGGCTGGCCAAAACCAGGCTTCTGCACCAAACCTGCAGTCCAGGGCTTGCTCTCTGCAGAATTTTCTCTGCCTTCTCAGGGAATAAGGAGCAGAAAGCCCAGTTGCTGACGTCTTTCAGCTTCTGCTGAAGCAATGAGGGAGTGCTCGCGGCAGAGTTCAGCTCTGCTCGCTGGGCCTGGAAGCCGTGTGGGGGAGGAAGCTCTGGGGTTGAAAGCGGTTTCATAATCTTCGGTGGGAAGGCAGAGCGCGTCACTGCGGACAAACGGCTTCAAAAGTCGCGCATCGTGGCGCTGATATGCAGTAGTAAATAAATACAAGTCTCCTCCGCTGCCTTGTTGGCTGATATTGCTGGAATGTTAAGAGTTGGTGGGTGTGTGAAAAGTAGGGGATTTCTCCCCAGAGTGAGGGGACCTGCCTGAAGGGCTGAGTGGTGGCCAGAGTCCCTGGCTGCTGCTGAGGCTGGGCTGTGACACCTCTCTCCTCTCCTGGACGCTCTCTCTGAGCACCTGGCACCTGAGCTTGCTGAGAAAGTCAAAAGCTGAATGAACACAGCTGCTGTGAACACCCCAAACACAGAGAGTCTCTTGTCCCCATCCTGAGCATCAACCACATAGTCGTCATCTGTTGTCCAGGCTTTTCCGGATGGTCAGACAAAGATATATTGTCTGATATTCAGATAATGAAAAAACTCATCTTTGCCTGCAGGAGGAGATGGATTGCAGCCATATATAGAAATTATCTGACTTCTTTTTTTATCCCCCTCAGCATAAGAATTGAGGAAAATTGGTTATTTCTGATTACGTATTGTTATCTATTTTGTTATGTTACATGGTCTTTTTTTGGTCAGGTGTTCCTTATCTAAGCTTTTTTCTTTGTAGTTTGGAGTCTCCAACATGTATGTGTTGTAAGAGCCTACACTCCAAAAATTAACAGTATGCTGCCTGCTGTCATTGCTTTTGTGACAGCACAAAAAGGAATAACATGAATGAAAGCTAGTGAATCAAAGTGGTAAAGACAAGATACTACTCCTAAGAATGATTGTGTCAGGTAAAAAAATAATTTTTTTCCTCAGGCTGAAAAGGAGAAATAGATGTCAGAATTCAGGGGGAAAAAAAAAAGCTTCAATTTAACAAAAATAAAGCTACTGTTTAAGTGTTACTTTTAAATGGGAAGCAAAGCATGAAACCACAGGCAATTTGTGTGTGCGCAGTGTTGCAAAAGACACAAAAGAGACTGCCAAGCACAGCAAACCCAAGCTTGAGGGGCGACTGTTCAGAAAGGGTGTCCAGAAATGTACAGCAAAATCTGCAAAGAATGCTGTGCTTTTCTCCTTGTTCTTTTTAAACCTGCAGAGAATGGATGTTAAACTCCCCTTGTGTGTATTTAAGGTCACTATCTCTAACTCACACCCTTGTGGACTGGCACATTCTGGTTAGAAGCGGAAGCATTTGCTGGAACACATTCAGAGAGCCCAGATCCTGACTGGGTGTTGCTGAAATTTCCATGCTGATTCTTAAATAGTTTCTCATCTGCACAAATTAAGTTCTGTCGTTACTTGTCTTTTGACATTGTAGACATCAAACTTCAAAGGCTTTCTTGACTGCCAGATAAAATACTGGCATCCTTTAATTTCTAACAGTCGCTGAAATGAAAGAGTGTTACAGGTTCTGAGCTGGAAGGAGTAAGTCTTGATCATGTTGGAATACAACTGGAATGAGAAATCTCATTTGCTCTTTGAGAATAATTTACAAAGAATCTGAGTAGAGCAGGAAGAGTTGACTTTTCTGTTTTCAGTATTGAAATAGGAGCCTGATTCTGCAGACACATAATTTGTTATTTAGCATTATAGAAACACATTGTTTCCACAAAAGGGGATTAAAACACTGAGAAATAAACTATTTTCAATTCTGCTCCTTCTCACCATATGGTGGTTTTACTCTTAGGTTTCTCTGAATGGGTTACACACAAATTATGAAGTGCAGTATTGTAGAATGAGAGCACAAAAGACCTGCCATTATGTTTGCCAGATCAGTGTTTTTCAGTTTTTCCATGTTCTTGCCTTGTTCAGAAATGTTAAGACTTATATTTCAACAGTGGCTTTAGAAAGTTGTCCTAGATTTCCTTCTTTCCATAGTAGAAATATTGTTGCATGTTGTTGATGAACTCTTGCCAGCATTTGAGAAGATGTAATTGCTGATCAGTCTCACTGGGTTTGCAAATTTACTGTTCTGTTTGCTGGAGATTTTGCTAGAAAGAAAAAGAACAACATAGCAATTTTTTTTTATTTGACTGGGGGAGTTTGTGCTTTTTTCAGCCTCTGCTTTTACTGTTTCTGATGGATGGTGGTAAACTCATGTCTAAATGCTGTTCTAGATAAACAGTAGTGAAAGGAGAGACTTACAAAACCCGACAGGTTCAAGTGGTAGGATTTCATATTTTGAGAACTGCAGAGCTGTGGTGAGAGCAGCAGAGTGACTGTGTCCCCTCAGCTGTGATTTCCATTAGGTTTGGGTCCCTGGTGTGTTATACAGCACTAATTAATACTAAAAAGCAAACAAAATAAACAACAAAAAAAAAGAAAAACCTTCTAAGAAAAACTGGTATTTCCACTGGGTATTTCTAACCTATTTCTAGCACGGAGTTAGTTTTGTCTCAGGCACTCCAGTGAATCTGGGTTCTAGGGAGAGAGCAGGACTCCTGTTAACACTGGGAGAGATGACTTCTGCTCCTGCTGTCTGCCAGTTCTGAAATCCCCATTTTAAATTCTGCTAAAACCCACTTGATGTCAACACTTTGAGATCCTGCATTCTCAAGGCTTTTTCTGTTAGAATCAGAACATGAGCATAGAGGAACCTGTGCCTGGGTGACACTGAATGATAGCACGATGTGCACGAGCCTGGCCAGATGAGCAAGTTAGATCAGAAGTGCAGTTTTTGCCACATGAATGTCTGCTTTCTGGGCAGTGAACTGCCTGGGTTTGGCTCTGGTGTCGTGCTGAAATGCCAGGACAGGAATACAGTACAGAAACCAGGACACTTGCTTTGACTCGTAGTGTTTGATTCACTGAGAGCTGGATTTTCCTGGGCTTGATTTGATTGCTCATTGGAATTGGATAAGCAAAGACTCAGATTTATAAAACTCTTTGGTTTCATCTATGTTTTTAATGATATCCCGAGAGTATTTTGGGGCCATTCAGAAGAAAAAGGAAGAGATGCAGGAGAGTGTACTTCTTATTTTCCAATACTGCAGTTGCATATGCCTGTACTACATTTACTTTAGTATTCATGTAATTCAGAGTGACATCTTTTAGCTTCTTCAATTCTGTCTGTAGTCTAAATTCACACCTTTGATGCTTTCCTTTGTGGAGAGCATTAGATTTGGTTATAGGTCAAGACAGAAGTGTCATAGATCATCACCTGAATCATCTACATCCTCTGCCTGGTTCATTCTCAGCCTTCTTAAAGACGTGCTGATGGTTCAGCTGCTGATTTCTGTCTCCAGATAATGTCAGTCAGTACTAATGAATGCCATTAATTGATTAAAATGGTTCACGAGATGACTGAGGTTTCAAGGAGTCCAAACTTCAAGTATAATGAGAGAAGCTGCTGATGGTCTGTGTCTGATGGGACTGGAGTAATTTCTGGGAATGGTCTGGTAACTTGCATCCAAGATTCCTGTAGAACTGTCATTTTGAAGGCATTTTAATTAGATGTTGTGGAGACCAGTTGTGTGATGTGGATTATTAGGAGAAAAGTAAATTCCATAAAGCTTTGGTCACTGTGAGTTATCTTTTTTTCCCCCTGGACCTTCAGCATCTGTGAGCTGCAGATTCTCAGAGCAGGTTTAAATGCTGTAAAGAATACCAGTAGAATCAAGGTTTGTATTCATCCTGCAGCAGCTAGTGAAATGGATTAATTTTTGCATCTGTGTCTATGCCTTAAACATTTTTTGTCACCAAAAGTGTCATCTTCAGCTCTTCTCATCCAACATTTTAATAGTCTTCCACGGCTATTTATGCTTTTGTAAGGTTGCTGGACAGTTCTCAGAACGTGCCTTGTCAATAGCTCTGTTTATTTGTCAGTGGCAGTGTTGAGAGCCTGTGCTGCTTCATTCTCAGCAGACAATACAGTTGCCGTTCTTTGTTCTCGGGTGATTTTTTTCCTGCTAGGGAAACGGAATGGGTGCAGCATTAGTCAGGGACCGTAGTTTTTAACGCCTGAGAAGAAACATTGTGATTGTCTAGTCTGACGTCTTCAAAACCTCATCCACCAAGTTTGGCATTGACTTGTAATTTGCAGCTCACAAGCTTTTAATTCTGTTCATGAATATGTGAGGGAATAAATGACAAGTTTAGGGGTTGACTCTCCGTTCTTTACTCATGTGATAAAGGTTGTTGCAGCTACTGGTTGCCTGTCTCAAAATGTTTCTGCAGTACCCGGCCTTCTAAATTAAGTGCACCAACAGTTTTCCTAATGACTTGCCCAAGGTGCTCTTAGTTACTGAAGGACAGAGTTGTTTGCCTTCTTTCACATGAGTAAAACCTAGTGCAGCTACTGAAATAACCGATTTGAGTCTTCATGATGAAGCCTTTGTTCTTGAAAGTACCAGGACTTGTATTCATCCTGAGGACAGTTTTCTCTCTGCAATATTATTGACTCTTGGCGTGCATCTGTAGCTGTATATTTAGAGCCGGATGTAATATTTCTAGAGACAATAATGTGCTTAATCTAGTGCTAGATTACTGCCTGGATTAGACATGAGGGCCGTATTTTAAGAAGTGCTTTTAGAATTCAGTAGCATCTACAGTGCATCTGCTGCCACCGAGGCACTGCTGCTGCATTGCTGCCTCTTGCAGAGGGCACAGCATCAGACTGGAACATTGCAGTTCCAGCTCTGTCTCACAAGCTCACAAATGAACAATATACTGGAAAGAAATGGGAAAAAAATCATTAAAATATTAATAAAAATAAAAGAACAGGGGGGCTGATGACTAGGTATATCTTCCTTGTGAGCGGACGTGTGGAGACAGTGAGCTTAGATGAGATAAAAAAGAAAATTGGGAGACAAGACAAGAATTTCAGAGGTGTGGTTTGTTCTGGCACTGCTGTTTGTGGCTGAGCTGGTAATGCTCTGATATGCACTAGATATGCTCGCAGGCAGTTGCACCTTTGAAAATAAGACGCTCCTTCTTCGTGCCTAATCCTTGCATCACAGGAATGGCTCCAAATGTTCAGTAAAGGCTTTGATCTGTGCTTCGAGAGTGGTACTGGCAGAAAACTATTAGGATTGGCTGCGGAGGTGTTAGGATGTGGGGCAAACTGAAACTTTCTATCTGTACTTTTATCTGAGTCTGGGTTGTTGGGTTTTTTTTTTGCTGTTTTTTTTCTTTTTTTCTTTTTTTGTATTTTCCAAAGAACAAGATTTGAGGTTAAGGTTCTGAACTGAAATCTGAAGCAGAGAAGCATTTTCGTCAGTTGTTGTCCAAAATTTTTAGTTGAATTTAGGGATCCAAAACTTTGAAAATGTTGGGAGTATTTGGAAATCATCTGCTATGCTGTTTACAGTGTTGAATTTGGTTTTGGTTTCTGTTTTATTCATTTCCAGTAAGACCTGGTAATTTGTTGCAAGAAAACAAGAACAGAATTTCATTTGATATTCACAGATCTATATTTTAAAATTATATATTTTTCAGAAACAGAAAGCAAAAAGGTCTTCCTCAGCAGGATGCAGTGTAGAGAAAAAGAGGTTACTTTATTTTGCAAGCTTTGCATTTCCTTTCTAATAATAATACTTCCCTAAAATTACTTGATAACATCTAGTTGAAGCTTGCTGAGCACTTGGGCCTTTTTCAGAGGTTAAACATGGATGCTGTGCCTTATTTTAGGAGGATTTATATTTATTTGACCTGTTTCTTTGTCTCTGGGGAAATTAATAAACAAATCACTATATAAAGCATTCTTCTATAAAAGGTATCTGGAAAGATGTAAGTGGGAAAATGATGCTAATGATTCTTGATTTTCAGCCCTTCATACTCATTCTGCTCAGGCTGATTTGCTGGTAAGCCACATTTTTCAGCACAATAGTGCCATGAGAGTGTGTTAGTGCTGTGGTAACATAGCCAAGGCAATTCCTAGGTCACTGTTAAGGTTGTGAGCTGTGCAGCAATGGTGCCTTACAGTGACGCGGTGGCATTTGTGGATTTTAATTACATAGAGCAGGGCAGGAACTCTTACCCCTTTTTTCCATTCCTGCTTTGAGTAAAGCTGATGCAAGCAGTAGTGGGCAAAATGCAGGATGTGTGTTCAGGTGTAGAGCTCAAACGTATATCTAACTTGGAAGCTTTTGTATTCTGCTGAAACCAAAATGTCACCGAGGGGAAGCAACTAATGTTTTCATCAGTGTTTAGAGTCCACATCATAACACTCACTGGTGGCTGTAAGTAGGACTGTGATGGATGGAATTCAGATTTACCATTAAATGCTAATGTACTTCAGTGGTATTGACTTTCTTTTAGCTTTCTGTTGGAAAATCTGTGGCCAGTTTAACTTCAGGCAAGCATTTCACTAATGGCATTCAGGTTTCCTTGGTGGAAATTTTTTGGGCTAATAGTAGTAACTGTTCATTGAGGTCAAAGCCGTGGACAAGTGTACTTTCTTCCCTGACTGAAAAAGTCAGTCTTACAAACTTGCGTTTGCAATATTTAAGGTTTCATAGAAATGAGGTATTTCCTATAGAGATGGTAAATAAATTAATACAGTAATCCTGATAGAAGACAAGGATGTTGCTGCAGAATTATGCACAGACCTGAGAATGTAATCGAGCTTGAAAACCAAAACATGATTGCCAAAGGTGGGAGCGAAACTTGCAGCCACTGTGCTGACACAACCTGAAAGTTCTTGTCTTAAAGGCTAGAGTTACTTTAAAACAGATTTTTGATATGAAACTGAAAAGGGGGGGAGTGGGGGCAAGTCACCGTAATGTAGTATGCAAAGATACTGGTTTCGGAGGGTGTTTTTTCACTGAATGTATAACTCTCAAGTGTATAAGCCATCTCTGTGTTGACTGATTGTGTGCTACACAGTTTTTCCCAACAACATTGTGGCTTCTTTATGGTCTGGGAATATAAGTAAGGCCAAGTAGACAGGCAGAGGAAATCCAGAAAGATGATTTTTTCCCTGCAGCCTGGGAAGCACTTCTGTTTCTTTTCATCTTCAGTTGTGCATCACTAGGTGCTGGCTGTGTAAGTGACTGGGTTTTTCCAAAACTGCATCACCCAGAGATGCATGTAGATGGTCTGGTGTGCTGTGGGAGCCCCTGGCTCATCTCTCAAGCAGTAGCAGGGAGGGCAGGTACATCTGTTTCTTTGCCCACGCGTGAGCCCTGTGTCAGAGCCTGCAGAGGAAACAAGTGAGTGTGTCTTGTTTGAGCGCTGAATCATCCTGTTGGAACAGAAAATGCTGTTGGAGGACTAAGGTGGCTTAGTTTTCCAAAACACACTGTGATACAGAAGAGCAGTACATGATGCATTAGCTCCTGATAAACAGGGCTTCTCTGGGAGGCATCTCTTCAAAGCTGTGTGCACTGGCATCCCTGGGGGAACTCTTGCAATTCCTTGGAATTCCTCTCCAGCCTTTCGGGAGCCACCCAGATGAAAGGGTTTGCCAGTTTCACAGTGCCTAATTGTAGGGCTGTTCTCTGTTCTGCCTTTCAAAGTATGTCTGTGGGGATGATGATAAGGACACCTTTCTTGAAAAAGTAACTTGCTAGACTATTAAATGTTGTATTGAAACAAAAGTTTCTAGTTTGCTCCTTGGGTATGCCAGTTTCATACCACTTCATTCTCCATGAGCACAGTGCCTTTGTGATTTTAGCTAAATGTTTAATTACTTTTGTCCTTAAACCAGTGTCACTTTCATTTGCATAGAATCCTTTGCATTATATCCTTTTGCATAGTACGAGAACTTACAAAGGTAATACAGGTTTTAACTGGTGTTCTGTGTCCTCTCCATTATGCATTTCCCAGTCAGCTGACACTTTTCTCCAATATTTACTCTAGTGTTTCACTGCAGTTGCCCTCTCCTTCTCCATTCCCTCTCTGTCTCCCTTCCTCAGAGCTATTGCACATACTTCAGTCAGCTCTATTTAAATAGCAGCGCTGCCTCCCAGTACAAACAGCCAGTCAGACGTTAAACAATGTTGAAGACCAGCAGTGGAGGAGGTACTGGGTGGTTCCAGGTTCTGCAGGAGGGCTCCTGCTGGAGGGGAGGAAAGGGCATTTTCCCATCTGTAGTGCTGGGAGACACAGAATAAGGGGAAAATCGCTGCTGCAGACATGAGAGATGAATCACATTGAAATTAAGTCGATCTGTCCAAGTTATTGTATAAGGTAAGACAGGCCAGACAAAGCACTGTCACTTTAAGCACGTTTTCCCACCTCCTCCTGTAGCAGAAGGTGATTCCAAATGGCTCTGACTCATCCCCAGGAGGTGCCTGTTGTTTTTTTTTTACTAATAACAGTGTGAGTTTAGTGAGACTGTCATTAGCAGGATATCTATAGCTTTTTTGAAGGTTCTGCTGCATGTCCTTTCTCTTCTCTATGTACAGCACAGAGCTGTGTTAATATTTTTCCTGGGAACTCAAGACCTGCTCATATTTTCTCCAAAAACAATGAGATTAGAGCATTCCCTATTGGGAATTCAGAAGCTTAGTTGGGTTACTGCACTTCCCGTTCTGTACTTGTTCATCAAATTGAGATTGGATGTGGTTTCCTGGGAACTGCAGGGTTAAAGGTCCATTAAAAAGAAAAGGATAAATTTGTTAATGGAAATTGTTTGACTATTACAGTGTCTAAGGGATTCACCGTTCTACAGGTAAAAGGCGTGGACATGATAAATAATGTTGGAGAATGCATCTTGAAATGAAAAACAGAACTTAATCTATACTTTATTTGTGCTGTGTTTAATTTTGCAACAATTTAATTTCTTGTAAATAAATTGTAGTAAGAAATGAGCTGGTATGAGCATTGAGGAGGTGGTGAGAACTGTCAGTATTGCAGAGCCCATGATTCAGAGTCTGTATTTCTAATGGGACCTGAGATCCTTGATAGCTCAGCTTCTTAGAAATTCAGTCATTTATACTTGGATGGCCTTTCAGGTTTGACTTCATATTCTCAGGTGACAGAGGTGAATGTGTTGCTTCCCTCACAGCTGCCTTCAGCCTTTTTGATTTGTTAAACCCTAAAATTTTCCATGGAAGGAGCAGATCCTTGCACAGCGGATGTGACCCTACTGATAACAAATGTGGTTTCCTCCTTCACCTTTTGTTGACCCAACAGAGATAGTGAACAGCAGGCCTTTGGGGATCTGTAAACCAGAAGTAAAAACCACTGCAAGTGCAAGGACGATCTGCAACAGGAACATGCTCTTTCTAGTACTTAAACCAGTCCTGAAAAACCCAGCTGCACAGAGGTCTCCTGTTCACAGTACACACCAGCTTCCAGTTATTCAACAGACTGATTATCCAGGAGCCACCTTTGTATTTGAAACCAGCTGATGACCTTTCATTGCCAGCTCTCAGGGCTGCCCCTGGTTAAAGCAGTCATTAAAGGTGGCATTTTAATCTAGCATACATTGTGTCTACTTGGTCTGAAATCCTTACACGTAACCCTCTCTTCTCTCTCATTGAGCAGCACTTGATGCATTTCATGGAGTGTGACACAGCTGATTTGTTGAAAGAGAATTGATAATAGAGAGCAGCCTTGAACAAGGATGTGGTTTTGTTTTCTGTTAAATCATCGTTGCTATAGTGACCTAAGATCTGTTTGGCACTCAGTGGGTATATCATATTCTGGGCAGAAGTTAGGGATTTTTCACTATTCCTCTAACAACTGTCTTACAGAAGTAGGTGTGTGTGTATAATCTTTCTGCAAGAAGTCCCTGGTTCTCTTACTGCTGCTCCTACGAGTACCTGCTGTATTTTGGCTGGTGGTGTCCATTCTTTGCTGAAATAATTTCAGGGAAGTTAGATAAATAACATACCCATCTTGTCAAGGTTGGGGGCAGTATTTCTTCCCAGAGGAGAGTTTCATGGACTGCAGTGATAAATGCAGAAATATGGAGAGCATGAACCCTGCTAAGGAGTGGTCATTCTTATGAATTGGTGACCCAGATCTGGAGGAGGAGGATGTTTTTGAAGCTGATTCATATGGTTGGAGTCAGGAAGTCTGAGTTATTCTCCCACATCTCTCAGGCTTCTCATGTTCCCTCAGGTGTGATCAAGAGCATGGTGCAGCTACAACATTTTACTGAGATTTCCTTCTTCTCAGTTGGAAAGTGGGGATTAGTAATTCTGCTCTTTGAGCTCTTTACATTCCTTGGGAGGTGTTGAAGTCTTCAGTGCGCACTTGGAGAGTTGCTGCTCCAAGCAGAGATGCTCCACCTGGCAGGGCAGTCAGGCCAGTGTCTGTGAAAGTCTCACTGTGTCTGGCACGCTGTGTCAAACACAGCTCCTCCCTTTCCACTCCTGATTTCTGGCCTGAGACCAATTCCTGCCCCTTGGCAATGATCTGGCAGATTTGGCCACTGTCTCAGTGGCAAGCTGTGGTCAGCCTCCAGCTCTGCAGTGGGGCAGGTGCACCTGGCAGCATGTCCTCATCCCTGTTAGCAGAGCTCTGACAGCAGGAGACAAGGTTTCTTAGATAGGCTTGACCTTAGAGATTTTTGGACACCGGCATGGCAACCAATTTAACATTCAGTGCTACTGGAAGTCTCAAGAGGAATTTCCTTTGTCATGTTAAGCTGGCCAGAGAGAAAGGGTTGATTTCTTACAGGCTGCTTAGACAAGGTCATCTGGATAATGGGCCTGATACATCTTAGTTTACTCCCAGAAATTCAAATTCAGAAGTGCTCTTTCACCTGGATTTGACAGTAAAATAGAAGAATGTCCTTGTTAAAAAAAAAAATAAAATCCATATGAATTGCAGCTAAGTAATATATTTTCCCGTTCATTTGACTCTCTTGTCATGGTACATATTGCATTACATGACCTTATTTTCCCTTTTTCTTAATAATGAACTTCTGTTCTGTGCTTTTAACTTGCTTCAGATCTGAATTAATTTGAAGCTCTTCCCACTGCTGGTGTCTGCTGCACAGGTTTGACATATTTTAAGCTCATCTGTTTTTGTTGTCAGCTCTTTGAGGGACAGTTTTGGCCTGTCCCTTTGTAAAAGCTCCACAGAACTGATATTTCAGCCCCACTGCAGATTGGAAGGTTGTTTTTTTTTCTGCACAGTGTGGGGTAAGCTGTTTCTTACTGGCAGCTCTTATATTTTTACCAGTTTTGTAAGGTTAATTAATGCAGCAGCCTCCAGTCTTGGTTGTCTTAAATATTTAGAGGAAAGGAAGGGATTTATGCACATCTTTGCTGCTGAGGTGGATTTGGTTGAACTTCTGTTGGATTTCCGAGTTAAGATTCCCAGCTGGTATGAATCAGTGAAGTTCCACTGATTTATTTTGGATGACCAGCTCTGTGGAGGATCTGGTCTTCCTCAATTAAATCTTGTCACTGAACCTGAGCTATTTTGCACTGAGCATATGACAATTGCTGCTGTATTTTTGTGTAGAGAATGTGGGATATATTTCTGCAGTCTTATATCTCTGTGCAGCTATAAAGAAAGACAGGTGTGTGTGTACATTTATACACACACAGACATGCATGCATGTTTGTACACACAGCCACACACAGTGTGTTGTGCTGGAAAGCCCCCTCCCTCTTTTTCCTGTCATCACTGCTGAACTAAAACACCCTCGATTTTGACTGACGTGGAACCTCACTGAAGATTTGGGTCGTAATGTCCAAATTTGTTTCCATGTACCAAAAAATTTCAAACCCAACCAACCAACACCTCGCCAAGCATCAGTACCCAACTTGGAGATATTCTGGAGCAATGCAGCACCAAGCAGAAATAATTTAGATTTGCCCCATGGGGAGAACTCATAGGTCCTTGGATTGAGCACCCATTTCACCATACAGAGCAGGTGGAATCTTTTCTTGTGGTCCAGCGCATAAAACCACCTACTTACCTGGAGGTGTGGGGAGGGAATGATGATGATGGGCAGGTTGGGAAGTCTGATGGATTAGATGAGAAAGTTATCCCAAGAAAGCTCAGAAATATCTTGGTGTAGTTTCAGGTCAGAGTTGGGTGTCTCTCCTTGATGTTAGTCTTTTTGTTATCAGGTTAATCTCTGTGAGATTGACGTTGACTCTCTCAAGTCATTATGACAAGTGAGCGTGGCAGTAAATTCTTCCATGTCAAGAAAAAGACAAATTGTGCTGTACTGCATATTGTGGCATAGTACTACTAATTGCTGAACTTGATAAATGTCTTCTGATAGCTTCTGTAGTTAATAAGCAAAGATGTTAATTGCTCTTATCTGAAATATCTGTATTTGCAAGGACGTTCTCTGGAGCCATGGATGTCTTCTAACAGAGATTTATTTCAGATCAGCCATTGTTTCCAGCAGTTTCAGAATCCATTACCCTGCAGTATCAACTGAATAGTCTCCACCCCCATCAAAGTTTTGAGAGCAATCAACTCTTCCTGTGTGTTATTTAGCAGGACTGAATCTTATTTGGGTATGGGAAACTTATATGTGATACAGCACGCTCAGCATCCTCAGCAGGAGCGTGGCTCATTCTTAAGAGCAGCCAAGAGAGAAATAAACACCTGACAGCGGAAGAGATAGGGTCTGGAATAGCCCCATTTCTCCCACCACCTGGAGTATTTAATTGGGAAAATCATTCTCCGTTGTTGTTGTGTTGGTGGGAGTTGTCAGTCTAAATATGTTTTAGTGCAAATAACCATCTCTATTTGTAGAATTCATCTTTTCTCGATGCTTTCTTTGGAAAATATGCATCTGAAGATTTAGTGCATTATTATATGAGTAAGTGCATACAAGCCTCATATTAACAATGGACGTCATGTTTATTCTTTCCCTTTTAGAATTTCCCATGGAAACAAGTGGGCAGATTTTTGCATTATTGAGTAGTTTGCTGCTGCTGACTTTTCCCAGAAACACAAGAGAAAACCAGGCTTACGCAGGAGCGTGCATTTTCTTCCAGTTTTGGGAGCACAGAATTCCCCTAAGATTTGATTTGTAGTAGGTTTTGGTGTGTGCCTATTCTAGTGCAAAGTTTCAGAGCTGTATGATTAATAAATCTTTATGGAACTGAAAAAAAGACCAAGTTCTCACTGAGATTAAAACATACCTGATTTCCCAGCGGAGAAGTTGCATGTTTCGTTAGGGGGCTAAAGGCTAATGGGAAGAGAAAAATGTTGCCTTGTGGGGTTTTTGTTTGTTGTAATAAATTGCATTTTTGTTTATGAATCTCTTACAGTTTTTCAGAGCATGTTCAACAGCAAACAGCCAGAAGCTCAAACTGTAACTGTAAATCTGTAAGCTGACATATGTAGAATCTCTAGCCAAACTTTCTTAAGTCAGGATTAATTTTGTAGAGTGAGGTAGAAAAGTCTATTATTCTGCTTTGTTTCATAGATTTCAGACTTTGCCAGGAAATAGAAGTCTCCTTTCAAACATGTCAACTATAAAAGTAAGAGTTACTATTTTCAAATAAAGGCATTTTCAACTGAACTTGACATTGTGCTGCTCAAGATGCTGTGGCTTTAGACTGTCTGGTACCAATAATTCAACTGAAGTATTCAGGTTCTCAGCTCCCCCTTCCAAATGATATGCTTCACCTAAGTTATGTTAACATACTATTTTCTGTTTCATGTTAGAAATGAGGCTGAAGGAGCTCAAAAGTAATCTGGCAAAAGCTGGATGGGTTCCCTGATCTGCCTGACGCCACAGCCAGACAAATATTTGTATGGGCAGAGACAAAGTGGGTGGATGGAGATGGGAATGCTGCTTTAGACTGGTATTGATGCCAGATGCTTTGTGGTGACCCATTGAGGATCTATCTCATTTGAGGTATTTTCAAACCTCTGAATCCACATTTCTGGCCGTGCATGTTGTTCTAATTTGACTTTCCCATGGAGAGACCTGGGGGTGAGGATGCAGCTTCTGGGGGGTGGGTGCAAGCAAGACCAGCTGGAACATGAGAACGTGGAGCACTTGCACTGCTTATTTATCACCCACAATGATTCACTGTGATTGACGTTCACATACCTGAATGTCAAAATAACCTGTGTTTTAAGAGAAACCAGTGACTCAGGCTGTGGTTTTACCTCAGGCCATTTCCTGATAAATGGCTGAACTGTGCTTGGTCTTGAGAAAACACTGCTGAGGAGCTGGGCTCTGTCCTTGTATCTGTGTGTGTGGAGAGATTAGGGAAAGGACACCTTTGTGTGGGGCTGACCTTCCCCTTGTGAGTGCTGTGGTCTCTGTGAGGAGCACCACAAGTCTGTGAGCTTTGGGAAGACCCAGCTCTGATGTCAGCTCTATTTTGGTGCTTCTTCAGGGCATTACTGCCCAGCCCTGATGTGTGGGAGCATGGTCCTCAGTGCTGGACAGCACAGTTCTAAGGAATGCTATACAGTGATAAATTGCTGTGCTTTAGACTCTGTTGTGAAATAGAGGTGAAGCTGCCTCTAAGTGATGTTTTCAGAACTGAAAATACTTCACTTCTTAGAATACTGTGTTTTAGTGAAAGCAGAAGCAGTGCATATGATGATGCTTACAGGGATTGAAGTATATTTAGGCTACTCATGTTTTCAGTTAGATGGCAAACAACTGTATGTGTGCAGTATGGCTAGAGAGAAGGTGTGGACATGGGATCATATGAATGCTACATGAAGTACCTCATTGGCTTTCATTTGGAGTGATTGACCATCTGCATAATTCCATAAATAATTCCATCTTATGGTTAGGTAGTCTTCCCATCCTTGGCAAACCCCAGAACTCTGCTCCTCCGTTTGTCCTTAAGGAAAAGGACTGTCCTGTGAGAAGAGGTGTATGCCTGGGATGGAATCACTTGTGTGTGGCTACAGAACTGTGGTTGAACTGGCTCAGTTGTCTTCAATGCTGTTTAAATGGATGATTTAAGGTATAGGAGAAGCTTCTCTTGGGAACAGATTCTGTGAGAATTCCTTAAATCCTCTTTGAAGTTAATGGAGGGTATTAAGGGCAGTCAGCACCTTCTTAAAAGAGGAATTTAAATTGCCTTGATTAATTTCATTTTATATTTGCATTAACTGGTTCTGGATTTCTCCCTTCTTCGGTCTTTCAGAGCATGTTTTTGATAACTTTTCCCCCTGAGCATACTAGTTTTTATGTTGGATGTTTTGATATTTTTCCCTGAGTGTTGTAATGCTGATTACCGAAGGATCTTGGGCCTTTGGCTTCCTGTGAGAACGAGATAATTACTCTCCAGTAGGCAACCCATGACGTACAGTATCAGCATTAAGCCACTGGGATTCCAGTCACTAGTGTAGAACAATATTGTGGGTAAATGAATAAGCAGAAGTTTATCATACTTCCTGCATAACAAGGTTTTCGTTAAAGAGACAGTGAAAATTGTTTTCACCAAGGGCTGGTGCAAAATGAGCACTGCTGCAACAACTGTTAGGGAAAAAGATATTGAGGTTGAGTTCTGTGGCTCGCTGGGTTTTTCTTGGTGAAAAGACAGCTGAATTCTTGTAGCAGCAAAGGTGGGTGACAGGGCTGTCACTGCATTTTTGGTGGATGACGTTTATGGGCTTAGAAACATGTATGAGGTGTATAACTCCAAAGTACGGTTTCCAGATGCACCACCTACTTATGGAAGAAAGTTGTACCAATTAGAAGTAGAGACGTTCCAAATGCAATTTGCTTATTTCACACTCGCCCCCAGGAATCCTGTGTTGTGATTTTAGGAGTTGGCCCCATTTGACCCTGAAATAGATGTGGTTTCTCCCTTGCCTTCTTTATTTCAAGACTGTCAGTTAAAAATAACTTATGTATTGGGCACAGTGGGAGTGAGTTTGAGAAGTTGAAGTTATATGTAAATCAGTAATAGTGAGAAAATAATTCATAAATGTAATGAGCTCTATTCTCTTGAAAGACATGGTCAAGTCTATGGTTTATCCATGAGGTGGGATTAATTATTTTTGTATGAAAATAGTTTCTCTGCCACAGCAATACTGATGAGTTCACTTAGGCTGAAGCACAGCAAAGTAAATGATGTCTTTGGAGGACCTCTGTTAAATATTCAATTATTTTAAAAATTACTTGCATAAAGTACAGTGTATGTATGCATACTCAATAGATACACAGCTGTAGCACTGTGTATTTACTTAAAGACATAATGTCTTGTGTGCTTGGATAAATATGTTTATATTTCAACTTACCTCAGAGATAATTGTACTTCTGTAATGCCTAAGAATTATAGGGATACTAACAATGAGTTTCATGTCTGAGTTTGTATTCCTGCAACTATCACTTTGTATTGTGCATTTAATTACAAAATGCAGCTACTTATTTATGTTTTAATTGTGACTTTCATTTTAAACCGGACATCAGCACTCTGCAGGAAACCAGTACTCACCTGTAGGCCGAGATGAGTACGTTGCTTGTTTTGCTTTTGCTTGAGTCTGAAACTGAGGGCTGAGTATCTTTGGAGCCCCAAGAACCACTGTCAAATGAAGGAGTCTGGATCTTGATGTGGTTGATCAAAATTGCAGCTGGGGAAAAGAACAAGGATGTGTGGAATAAAGCAACCTTGCTGTAGGGCAGTGCTGATCTGTGTGTGTGACTGAGATGATGCTTTGTGCATTGAGAGCATGTGCATGGACAGACCCCTTCATAGCCCAATTCAACCTGGAATTAGGTCCCGTTGAGTTTTGGGTCCAGGACAGTTTGACATTGGTGTATTTCAGGCCCCTTGGACTGGCCTAGTTTTGTTTTTATGTGAGTGGTCTGAACTTGAATGAGTTGGAGGAAGGTGGCTTGATGGGTCTCTCTCTTGAATGACCTGGCTAGGATTTTTGCTTTTCAATTAGATTTTGCAGAGACTTTCAACACCAGGAGTACTTTTCATAGTGCTGTTCTTACTTTGAAATTGTGAAACTTATGATGGTTAAGTAAACGTTTTTTCCCTTCTCCTTTTTCTTGCAGCCAACTGGGTACATGGAAAACTCCATTTCCTACAGTGCTATTGAAGATGTTCAACTGCTCTCCTGGGAGAATGCCCCTAAGTACTGTTTACAGCTCACGATCCCGGGGGGTACTGTCCTACTGCAGGTACAGTAAATATAAAAGTACAACTTTCTTTCTCTCTTACTCTGAGTGGCCTTCAACTTCTTTCTGTTTCCTGTGCATGAAATCTTAATTAGATGGACTCAGAAAAAGCAGAGAACTTGGTGCTGTCAAATTATCTAACCACCAGAAAATTTTCTCAGGGTGGTAGCTCTGAAACTTTGTGTTGTTTAACAGTCAGAATGGAAATTTTGGGCCATAGTGATTAAATCTTCTTGCTGAATTTGTGCAGCAAAGTCGTGCTCTGTGTAAAGGCGCACTGATACGGGTCTGCAACAATTGTGTTTTTACATATATAGTCCTATTCCTTCTAAAAAAAACTTTAAAGTTTTATCCTTGAATTCATATAGGAAACCCAGAACTTGCACTGGAACTGACAGATAGCTATTTTTAGAAGATACTCAATCTTCACTGAAATAATTCCGTATATTTGTATGGATGTCTATATATGCTAGTTCTCTGAAGTGTTGTTTTCAAACAGAAGGCACCGTGTTTACATTATTCCAGATTTCTTCATCCACTTGTGAGGTTTTCTAGGCCTCCTTAGGTCACTGCAAGTTTTAATGACAGAAAAGCACTCCACAGCACTGAGCTTTGAAAACACTCTGGAATAAGTTGGAAAAGCTGCATGGCCCCTAAAGAACTTTGAAAGGTCATAACTTAAAAATACCAATTTGGCTTCAACTTAACTCTTGCATGGTTCTCTCTCATGTTTCTTAACATTGTTTTGAAGATAGTTTGTCTGTTACCCTTTGGAATTTTACTTTTTAAGTTGATTATACAGCCCTGAATATTCTGTATATGTGTTTCATCCATGTTGAACTGTAAGGGGAAGGTAGGAAGACAAGCCATAGTTTCCCAACAGCTAGATTAGGGTCTTTGCTATTGTTGAAATCTTCCTTGCCTAATGTATTAATGAAATTAATTAGACATAAAATTGTCTGAATTTCTCAAGTTGGATTATTTCCTTGTGATAATTTAGATTCTGCTTTTTCCATAAATTTCCCTAGTGGTGCTAGCATTTATGTTTATATCTGTTCCAACAGATGGAATAGTTACACCTGCCTTTCCAAATTCTATTTCCAAGTGTTTATTCTGTAGTTTATGGCAGCTGCCTTTTTGGGTCTGCTTAATGGAATGCAAGATAAAGCTTGAACCCACAGCTTCCTGCTGAGTGGAAAGGAAATTGGTAGGGGAGGCAGGCTGTAATCTGGAGCAGCTTGACATTTGTCTCTTTAAAAAAAAAAAAGAACCAAACACTTAAATAATTACTTTTGTGAAACAGCAACATCTTAGCATGGATACTTTGGTATTTTCTTCAAAAAGATTGGTTTCTTTATGTAACCTCATAGGAACTCATAAAGAAGTGAAGTGAGCTGGACTTCTGTTTCTTGCTGCCTGGCTGAGCACTCTGGATCAGATTACATTATAACTATGGGAATTTCAACATAATTCAAAATACAAACTTTAAAAAATGTTTTTAATATGACTTGGTTCTTGGTAGTATCTCAATTCATCAGATGCGGTCAGATTGGAGGGAGTATAAAATTAGATTTCCCTTATACAGTTGTAATGTGTATTCACAAATCCAAAACAGTTCTCAAAGTTATGTTTAGTCTGCTGAAGAAATCAAATTAAGAAAGCTGGATTTCTGAAGTAGTTGAGTTCAGCAGAAATGTCAGTATATGTGACAAAGAGTAGAGATATCCAAAAGACATTTGAACTGAGATTTGTGAGAGATTTCAGTACATCTCTGGGAAATTGTGACTTCTGTTTTTTATGAAATCATTCTGCCCTGCTAATCTGAGCAGCAGTATACTCTGATGTAATGTCCAGCTCTAGTATCAGGAAGTGTATGATAGTGGAACAAGTCAAACTAGTCCAGAACATGCTGCCAGTACTGTTTCTTCTGAAGTGCACTTTTGGTAAAATCTAAATTTTTATTTTTTTCCAAAGCCTTAATTTAAAGTGTGTGCATGTATGTACATAAAAATGGCTAAATGAAGTGTTTTGACTACCCCAAATTTATTTCATGTATCTGATTAATATAAATTGTATATTTTGATCTATTTTTACACATGCTGCATTGTAAATTCTTTCATACCATGGGCTGTTATTGACATGATTTGACATAAAATGGAGCAGTTCAGTACTTTGAATCACAGGTTTTCCCAGTTTTGCATTTTTGAGAAAAAGTTAAGGTTCTAATTTCTCCTTCACTGAAGGCAGCATGGATTTATAAAAGGCTGGTCCTGCATGACCAACCTGATGTCCTCCTGTGACAAGGTGGGTGAGGGAAATGCTGTGGAGGTTTAGAGTGGCTGGTAGGAAAAAATTCATCACCAAAAGTGTTCTCAGGGCACAGGGTGCCCAGGGAAGTGATTGAGTCACCATCTCTGGAGATATTTAAAAGATGTAGATATGGCTGGGGACATGGCTCAGTGATGAGCTTGGCAGTGCTGGGTTAGATGTTGGATTTGATCTTAGAGGTATTTTCTAACCTAAACAATTCTGTGTGAGATGCCACAGGAGAGCCCCTGTCCATGCTCAAGTTTTCATCCCCTCCGTCTGCTGTCACCAGGGTCTATTTCTGGCTTATTAGTGCACAGTAATGAGTCAGAGAGGGAAGAGTGCCATTACCTTTCCTTACATCATCCCAAAGCCCTCCCATGGCAACACTGACCCATCCCAACCTATTTTAACACATGGAGTCTGACAGGCAGCACCGGAGGTGGTGCAGCTCCTCTCAGGAAATCGGATCACGATAACAGGATGTGTCTACCTGGGTTTTAGAGGAAGATCTGGTTCTCAGGCAGCAGACAGCTTAATCCAGGCTGGGTTCATGTTTTAAAGTCATTTTCATCTGTGGAGCTCTTCCCACTCGGTGTTTGTTGAATAAGCACAGCTGTCTGAGTGTTTCACTGCCTGGCATTTGGGGATTCCTGTTGTCTGTGTGGGAGTTGTGGACAGTCCAGTTTCTGGGGATCACGGTCTGTCAGTTTTCTAGACATAGTGAGGGCTTGTTTTCTTTCCCCCTACCAAATGATGGGATCCCTGGTCTTTTTCCATGAGCAGCAATCAACATCTCAGATTTTTTTTCTTCCCTCCAGCTGGGATAGCAGGTGTGAAAGAAGGTGTTGCTGAAGCTGGCTCATAGGCCACAAGCTCTTCAGGCCAGGAAATAGGAGCTAAATTTAGCTTTTGATGAAGTGTGAGCTCTTTAGTATCAGGAATAGCAGGGCCTTCTTGAGCTGGACTGGGCTTCTGCTCTTCTGTTTTCCCTTTGTAAAGCACAAGGTGTGATTTTGGTGTTGTGTGGATGATAATGAGGAGGATGCTGCCCTTGATAGTGAAATAACTGGAAGAACCTTTGAAAGAGATTGAAAAAAAAAACACAGTATAATTTCATGAGCTGCTGAGCACCAAATGTAGCAAGAGTCCCAGGAAAAAGGCTTTGGTGCTTCGTTCATGACAGTACTGCCTTGCTTTCCTGTGGTGCCCTTTCTTTTCACCTTAAAGCCACCACTGCCATCCCTGTCGCTTGTGTTGTTTTATTCATTTCTTGGCAATCGAGTGCAGTCAGAAGGAAAAACAAACAGAGCAGGAAGCCTTGACAAGCACAACAGTCACACGTTCAGCTCGGTGCTTGACCACACTGTTTGTGCCAGGGAGTCCCCACAGTAAATGTTTCCACTGGGTTTTTAGTAATTCTTTATTTTAATCTCCTTGGAGAACCTGCCTTTTGTTTTGAGTGCCAGTCCAGCCAGTGCTGCCAGTGTGGGGAGGTCATACAAGGACCACAACCCAGCAGAGGTAGGGAATATTTTATGGAGGAAAAGGGCATTTCTAGTAATTCCCAGCAATTCTGTCTCTATCCTGGGTTAAGCCAGAAGAGTGGCAGGTTTTCCTTGCAGGTGTGCCCAAGTCAGAGGTGCAACACTGGGATTTGCATCAGCAATGGGAAGATTTGTATAGCTGTGTGTGTGCCATGGGGCTTGGCTTCCTGCAGCCCTGGCACACTCCACTGTTCCTGTGGCTAGTAAATGGGGGCAGAGAAACCTGTGCTGTCTTATAAGTCTCAGTAATGAATATCAGCTGGAAAAAAAGCACAGCAAAACCCCCATCCTGCTGACCAGAAAGCAAGCGAGGGATAATTGCAGAATAAACTCATGAAGAATCAAAGCCAAAGTGGGTCATCAAATCCCACTTATTTTCACATCTTTTCAGATGGCAGAATCCCCTAGAAGCATATGTGTGAAGGATGCTGTTGCAAGGAAAAACTTGGGAACAGTTTGCTACATGGACAAGCCTGTTCTTGTAGTCTTCTGCACAACACACATGCCAGTAACAAGGGATGTTGTGGTGGTAATTTACTGTTAAAGAAAGGGCAGAGATCTTCACCATAATTTTTAGAGTGCTCTTTTTCTTGCAGAGTTTCAGGTGTTTTGTTTCTCAGTAACATACAGGTTCCTATTTAGTCTCCTCCTTGCCTGGGTACAGATTGTTGTAGGGGCTGTAACACTGGCATAAAGCAAGTGTTCAATTTCCTATTTTTCTGCACAAAAAGAAGAACCTGCCTTTAAAATGTTCACTGCTTTTTAATAATAAACTTATTTTCCTGCTCATTGACTAAGAAGTGAAGTAGTTGGGGTGCAGAACAAATACTTCGTTTTGCAGCAGAGGTATAAATTTACTCATGTTGACTGAAGCTTTGCAGATGCAGGTATTTAATCTCTTACACAGTTTTTCTCCTGTGAGCTGTCTTTTTAAACCAGGAGAGTGTAATCCTATGAGTAAAGTTTGTACTACAGCTGATCCCAAGTGCCTTTTCCTTTCTGACTGAACCTTTACACCCCAAAAACGAGAATATAAAATCCTTCAGAACACAGTTCCAGGATCAGTTAATCTTAAAAAAAATACTGCCAATGGTAGATGTTCTTAAAGTAGATATTATTCTTCCTCATTGGAATAATAAATAAGCTACAAGTAGTTTAGTCTTCTTGTGCCTTTTAAGAGTTTCACTCTCACATTTTCCTGTTTTCTAAAGTATTTTTCTACTGTGTTGTGGTTGTACAAAAACAGTGTGAAGTCTTGATTGTGCAGGAAGCGCAGCTGGACCCTGTTTCACCCACTACCCTGTTAAAGCCACTGCATTTTAGAACAAAATTATTTGCAGAATTGGGGCCTAAACATACTGAACACAGAAGGGGCCTAAACTATTATTTTACATACCTCTATATGTAAAATTGTATTGAAGTACAATGAAGAATTATAAAATCTTCGTTGTACTTCAGTCCTGTCTCGTTTACGATTTGTGATAACAGCAGGCAAAACATTTCCAGCTGTATTTTTTTGTTTTTAGGTTGGAAAGGTAGCTGTCAAAAGGGTGAGGTAGAACTGGACTCACTGAGAGGGCAGGGCTGAAAGTAAGAAAAACTTTCCCTGTGTGATCAGAATACCTAAGGAAAGCCTGGTTTAAAGTATTTTCTGTCTCGTTTTCTCCTTTTTATTGTACCCCAGAGCTGAACAAATATAGTAAACTCTGCCCTTAGCTGTGGTAAAAAACTGTGGGTGTCAGTTCCCAGGAAGTGATGACATCAGTGCAGAAAGCCTGGGTTCTGTCAGTGCATATCAGATAATACTGCAAATGTGTATGCACAGCCCCATAAATGAATTGTGGTTCCTTCCACTGCTTTACACTTTGGTGCTTGTTGCTTAAACTTCAGAAATGTTACTCACAGTAACCCGAATGCTTGAGTAAGTCAGTGCCTGCAGAGCTGGCTGGGCAGCTGAGCATCCACAAAAGCTTGGTGGCTCTTTTTTCATTGGCATGCTCACTCAGTGTTCCTTTGGTAAGAAGGAAATGCTTCCTGTTGTGCCTTCTCAGTGGAAGCCTGAAAATGAGGAGGGAGGACCAAGGCATGCTGTGCAAGAGTAGTGAGATCTTTGTTTCCCTTTGCAAAAGATGCAGCGTTTCCTGCACAGTGCTGTGGTTTTGCTGGGGTCAGGAGGCCGGAAGGGTGCACGGGGAGGATTATTCCCTGCAGCCTGGGAGAGGTGGGGAATGCTGCTGTCAGACAGCTCCCTCAGGATGAGGGTGGCTGGGGTAAAGCCCTCAGTCTGTGAAGAGCGCTGGTGAAGTGGCCATTGGCCTTCCAAGCTTCTCTTACCACTGAGTCCTGGTCACTAGTGTAGAAGTGTGGGGATTCTAAAGGTTTGGTTTTCTATTTTCTGTTCACTTTGTCTTGGTTTTCCTGGGAAGTGGTCTGGAATAACAGCCCGAGCTCTGAGTGTTTAGAGTGGTTCAGACTCCTGACCTGGACCCAGCTGCCAGTTTGCTTGATGACTCCTCTACAATAACTAACTCTGTGTGTAGACAGTGCTTGGTCCCACATATGGAACCCAGTCACTTTGCTAATTTTACTTTTGAAATGCTTTTTGTATGTTGCTGCCATAGAGTTGTACGAGTCTTTCCTTTGCCAGTTTTGGCTTTGTGTCTTGCAGCAGTCTTAATTTCTTTTCTCCTCCAGAATTTTCAGTCCACTTGTGCCTCCTCCTCTGCATGATGCTTTTGTCCTCACTAATAAATAAGGGCTCCAATCACTTCCACAATCTATCTACACATAATATTCTCTAATTATTTGCAGTGGTCTTACAATCTGTACTACTGACATCATTAAAGTAGGAGAATAATTAACAGACCTCAATTTAGGGCTTCAGCATTTGCTTGTATTTTCAGACCAAGGACTGACTCAGGTTGACGTTTTGCCTCTTTGAGTGAAGTACTTCCTTCCCCTAGAAGAGTTTTGATTTTATTGATTTAAATAACAGTATCTTATTTTGTATAATTACTGTAAGTTCAGTCTTCCTAATTTTTCTAAGGGTATAGTGGATGTGTACCTTGCGCAATTATTATTGTTACAATTGTTTAATATACATGAAACCTACAAAAATCTTCAGTTTTACTTATTCTTTAAAGGGCTTTGGTGCTAGAGTTTGGAAAGGAATATCACTGAAAGAGCTGATGAACTAGTTGTCTCCTTAACAAAAGAAAAATAAAAAAGGTTCAATTTGAAATTAAATTTTTCAAGGAAGTCTGTTGAGGTTTCAGAGCATTCTCTCTGGGCAAAGATAAGAAATATCTTTGTATATTTCCATCATGTCTTTTTAATTTTGATAAAAATATTCTGCCTTTTGGTGGCAAATTGTTTTTGACCTTTTAATTGTATTAAAATGTAGTGCAAAGTATGTTGAATTGAAATTTAATTCTATAATGTGCAGGAAAAAAGTCTGTCTTGTGTTATAATGCCTACATATACCTAAAATACTGTGTAAATAACAGAAAATAATTAAATATTGGCTGACTGAAATATCCCGAAGATCTGCACTCCAAATGTTTTTACAATTTTTCATTGCATGCAAAGAGAAGAAAATAGAAAAGGGAGTTTTTTGTTTATATTTGTAGCAATTTCATATTCTGATATGTCAGCATTCTTCTTGAAATGGAAAGTTTTTGATAAATACTGTGGTCAGCCAGGATTATTTATAATATATTTATTCCCGCTTTATTGCCTTGACATGTACTGGACGAGCAACTGATTCTCATTAAGATATAAATAATATGTAATACAAATATAAAAGGATATTTCTCAATTTAATTCAGAGTAATCAGTCCAAATTTATGTCATTGAACCATCAGGAGCTGACCTTGAGATTAAACACGTTTCTGGTAACCACACAGCATTTTTACTTCTGATATTCCTGCCATTATCAGTGAACTGAAGGAGTGTTGGGAGATTAAATACATTCTGTACTGCTGAATACTTACCTGAAAAGGTGTTGGGGAGTGAAACTTGATAAGTGATGCTCTAATTTGCAAGAAGTATGTGCTTTTTGACTGGCAAAGAACCTCACCTTTTTTTTTTTTTTTTTTTTTTAACATGGTTTTTTAGGCTAAGCTGTAATTTTCACTGTTTTTGTAAACCGTTTTGAAACGTGAGTAAAAGTTGCCCATTGGCAGCGTTGAGGTGGAGCTGGAACAGCCAAAGGGCATCTCTACCCACTCAAATATTTCAGACTTATGTCACCTTGTTAAGGCATGCATATTTACGTCACTGTACACGCTTTTATATTTTTTGATACCAAGCCTTTTGACCTTTGTGAGTGTTGCACTATTTCTTCATTGGCTACGACCTGGCTTCACACTGGGAATTTCTGGCGGCTGTGCTTAATACGGACAAAAATGGGTGATGGCTGGGAGTGATTATTGCAACATTTCTGCTGTTGCTGCAAACAGTCTGTACATGTATCTGCATGTCTGTGAGTGCTGTGCTTTTCACTGTTTAATATCACTGAAAGAGCTGAGACATTATTTGAATTGCTTTGGGGCCAGCTGAGAAGCAGGACAAGAAAAGAAAGCAGAGTATGGAAAAAACCCACCCCTCCTATTAAAGTATCAGCCCATCTTCCTACTCTGCTTTTAGAGGTTAATGGCAGAGGCAAATTCCTCACAGGCATTATAGATCTGACCCACACCTGCTTGAATTCACAGAGGATTTTTCACAGTCTTTGGGCTGGACAGCATTTCATAAGAGGTGAATATTTTGTGAGGTTTTGATTCAGTATTTTATAATGCAGCAAGGTCTTTTTGTCACTGCTTGCTGTGGAAATAAACTGGTTCTAATATAAAGTACCTGAGTGACCTGAAGCACTGGTAGAAACTAATGATTCTGTCTGTAACTTTTCTTTATTGCAGGCTGCAAACAGTTACCTGAGGGATCAGTGGTTCCATTCTTTGCAGTGGAAGGTAAGTTCTGTACTTAATCTTCTTCATTCTCTGCCTCCAAGAGTACTTTTTAGAATTCCCTGTTTGTTCGTTGTCAAAACCCCGAATGGATAAAGTCTTTTCTTGCAGAAACCCTAAATCAGAACATGTCTGCACTTTTAACGTGTCTGTGTCACAGATGAAGTGGACAAATTAACTTGTTACACAGCCCAGCTTTATCAGCTTGGGACTGGCTTCAGAAAGTAGATAGGGAGTTAATTCACATTTAAACAGAACAGAGATTGGATGGTTTTAGTTTTGTACTGTGAAATGAAATATGCTACAGTGAGTACACCTCATCATATCCTCTGGACTCTTGGGATATTTTTTGTTTGGTTGGTTTTTATTTTTCTGAGAAGCTAGGGAGAAAGAGTGTCTTTTAGAGTTGTTTACTGTATGTGTAACATCAATCAGGCATGTATCAGTCTGTTTATACTTTAGGATGATTGGGGTCAAAGGCAGTTTCCATTTCAGAGGCCTGAAGCCCTTTCTCATTTTCGGTGGGAACAATGGACTGATTGCCCTGAGTAGGGAAAGTGGATCACAGTGACAGCGCTGTCTCTCAAGAGCAGCACATTCCTCGTCAAAAACCATACCTGCTGACCTCTGGAGGGAATCTGTACAGATCTTTGATGCAGTTGGAAACAAGTTTTGGCCAGATGCTGAACATGGTTGTCCTCCCTTGCCTTGCAGTGGGAAACACAAGCAGAAGCTTTTCAGCTCGGGACTTGTCTTCAGCAGGGTTTCAGTGAAGTCAGCCAAGTTGGCTGTGCAGTTTATCAAGATTTCAGCCTGCTGACAGCAGCCACATGGAAAAATATACGGAAGTCCCTCCCACCAAACTGGTTTTGTTGTAGGTGTATTTGATAGTTGCAAAATAGTTGTGTGGCAAAACTACAGTGTTGGTGCGCTTTGTGTAGCCATCAGCATCTGGCAGAATCGTGTTCTGAGCGGTTCCAGGTTCTTATCAGCACAGGCCAAGTGTTGAGATCTCCTTTCCCAGACCACTGGCATTCTCCAGCCTGTTACCCTGATTGCCCAAAGGAGAGTGGGACAGCAGTGCTGATAGCAGAAGGCTGGGTTGTGGTGTAGCACTTTATTTGGCCTCTTGACAGTATCATTAACGCAATACCCAGCCAGCCTTGATTTCTTTGCAACTCCTGAGGATAACAAAGCACTTAAAGCATGCAGAGGCAGTATTTCCATGTGGCCATTATTTTCTCTCCTGCTTTGGCAGGCGGGGATGATCAGAAAAAGCATGGATAGAAATGATGATGGAATTTCTTTTTCTACCTCACCCCCAGCCAGGATGGTTGTGGTACCTGGCTCATGCCCACTTTGTTCCTGCAGTAAGGGGAGAATTGGGGTTGGAGGTGCAACTCTAGAAAACATCAAGTAAGATATGGTAAAGATGCAACATGGCCTGTTCAACACACCAAATAAATTCATTAAAAATAAAAAAAAAGGCAAGCAAGGCAGGCTTGAGTGACATGGCTTGCTTACATACCTTCCAGTCATGGAGAAGGAGCTTTGCTCTGTGGGAGTTGTTTTTAAAGGAGTATTTCTTAAACTTTCCAGTGCTTCTGACCCAAGCCTCTCATTTTGGGAAACTCTGAGTAATTTAACTTGGTGCAAAGTAGAATTTATTTTTGCTTCCCTGCTTCCCTCCCCACCCCCATTAAATTTGTTTCTGAAAAACAAGTGAAACATTATCTTGATTTGAAGCCCTTCCCTCTACCAAGAATAGCAAATAGTGTTTTCCCATAAGAACAGTGACAGGGTTTAGTCACTGCCCAGGTACTTGGCACTAAGAAATTCCTCTTTACTAAAATAGAGGTAATTTAGTTTTTGGTGTTTGTTGCTTAATAGTTCAGAGGAAGAGGACCTGGTAACTTTCTGCTCTTTGGCAGGTTTAAGTGAGATCCCAATGGGCTGAAGAAGCTGGACAAGCTGTCAGTGTAGGAGGGAAGTGAGGGAGTGCAGTTGTGTGTCTGCCTTAGTGAAGTTTATCACTTTACTGGCACTGTAGCCTATGACTTCAAGAGCCAGGTGCCAAGGTTCATCTCAATCCATAATTTGCATGGTTTGATGATTAAGCAGGTAGTGAGGGAACCCACAAAAAACAGGAAACCTATTCTTCTGGAATGGGGCATTTACACAAAGCACCAGCTGGCAGAGAGATCGCCGCAGCTGTATTATAATTGGGTGGTTGTGCTGATGAATGATATATTTGTCCAGTGGTCTTACAAATAATAGGTCAAAACATTTCTGTGGGATGTAGAACACAGATGCAAACTGGTGCAGATAGCTGTAACAGTTGTTCAGGGAAAAACATTCAACAGAGATGATCTTGCTATTGTTTGTACTTGTGTGGTGGGAGCATTTAGGGAGCCCAGCTGAACCCAGAGCTAAAACGGTTGACCCGGGGGTTTCCCGCCCTGCCCGGGTGGCCAACCTGGGTGGCAGACAAAGCCCCCGGGAGGTGTTTTGACCTATAGTCGTAGGACATTTGGCATACAGCCAATAGGGAGATAACAGAGGGTCTTAGGAAGTAGGGTATAGTACATGACTAAGCATTTTCTCTCCACGGAAGCCTTGGAGGCTCAAAGATTGCAACACAGAGCCCCAGTGTACTTGGCACTCGATTTAAGTTTAATTTTCTCCTGCTCTGCTCAAACAAGGCTGGAGTAATCCACTGTACAGACAGCAAACTGATATTCTGAGAATTTCCAGCAGTGGTGATTGCCCCCTCTTAAATTACAATTATGAGAGCAGATTCATATTCTGTCAATGTCCTTCTGACTCTTTTTCCTGTGCTTGAAGCCTTGGGAGTCAGATGCTACATGTGCCCTGAGCTACATGGGAATTGGGTAGGAACAGTGAATAGCTGTGTCTCAGATATTTGGGGAGGCTCTTTAGGTTCAGGCACATACTTTGGTTTTGTAGGAAGGTGCTAAGGTCTGTGAGAGAGCTTTGATGTGGTGCAGTTTTAAGGTTTAACATGCTGTGGGAATTCAATTTGCCAGCTGGCATCCTGGAAATTATTTTTGTTCTAGAGACAAACACGGAAATAAAAATCAAGAATAATTTCTTCCTGAGACCCAGAGAATAATAAAAGAGATGGTACAGATTAACAGAAATAAAAGAGAACCAAACACATAATTATCCATGTTTTAGATCCAGCTCCAAGAGGTTTTATGTGTCATCCAGCTAACTAGCTGTCAAGATACTTACACAGCTTTTTAGTTGTGTCTTTTTCCTTAATACTGTGCTCATTGAAGTCAGCAGGGGTGTAGGGACAGTGCTGGTGTTCCTTATGCAGTCATCTTCTCTTTGGGTTTTCCATTTCAAACCCTCCCACTAAGGGTTACTCATAATTCCTCATTTATTCTGGATATCAGTGAGTATCACAACTCCTAAAGGATTATTGGCCACCTCAGCCTATTTATAGAAGTCCTGATTTCCTTTGGGTTGTAGCTAAGCCAAACTATCTTTGTCCAGAGAATAAACAGAACATGTTAACAACTCTCCAGCTCCTCAAACATAAATCATTAATCCATTGTGTAAGGAAAGTTCCTCTCAACCAAGGAGGTTGGATTGAAACCATGATACATAATCTTTGGTATGTGGAAGCTGATAAGTCATAACAGTCTATCAATAAAGATAACAACACTTTCTGTGGGTATACAAAAGAGAATAACACATGCAGTTCATTGCCCTCTCTGGATCCAGGGCAGATACAGTGGTAACCAATCATTTCTGTAGGGGATGGATGCAGCTAAACTTGGCTTTGAGGGATACTGGGACTAGTAATTTTGGGACACACACAAATAAGTGAATACATACTCGGGTGTTTTCCCAGCCAGCATCCATCTACTGTGTTGCTTGTTTATGTGTTGCCCTCTCTGAGCTAAAGACTTTGTGTGCATTTATAGTGCTGAACTCAGAGAGGTACCATCCTCTGTAGAAAACCCCATTACACTGCATGCTAAAACTATTAATCATTAAAAGGTACACTTGACTAATTTAGTACCATGTTGCATTTCAGTTAGAAAGACATCAGTGATATTTTTCCCCAGGAATACTTAGTTCTTCTCTCGTGGGGCAGAGCACAGGTAGAGATTTACATTTTTTAGTGGGAATTCACCTCAGTTCATGCAGAGCATGTTGCATTTTTTATTGTGCTTGATAGTAAGCCCTGAGCACTGGCCTCCTTGTGGGGTGAGTTGCTCGTGTTTCCTGCTCAGCTGGGTGATGCAGCAGTCAAACATGTCAGTTGACAGCCTTTGGGGGCATGTCCTGAATTGACACAATACAGAAAGAACAAACCCAGCTCTGCAGGAAAGCATGAAGCATGATTCAAACTGAGCCCTGTGTGCCTCTGACCTGGATCTTCTAGAAAGGCTTGCGTGCACCTTGTCTTTCCCACTGATGCTTTTAACCAGTGCCCGTGTGTCCCCTAATGAGTACTGCTGCTTGGTTAGGGAGTTTACACATCTCTTAGCAGGGACGGTGCAAATGTGTTAATTGTAGGATTGTTTAGGTTGGAAGGGACCTTTGAACATCATGTGGTCCTCTCTCCACCCACGCCACACTTGTCCTCACGCAGTGCAGGGTTTACTTTGAGGTGGCAGGAGGTTGCTGAGAGCCTGTGAAGCCCCAAACCAGGTGCTTGAACTCAGCAGTGCTGAGCTGAGGGGAGCAGCCCCCTCCCCACCCTGCTGCATGTGCTCGTGCAGCCCAGCACACACACCCCTGACTTGCAGTCAACACTCACAACTGCCTTTTGTTCTAAAATTCATTTTCAACCCAGACTCCATGTTTTGAATCCCACGAATTAGGAAACTGGAACAATGTTGTCATTTGGGATTTGCAAACATTTTGCATTGAATACTAAAACAAGCAATGTTGGCCTTTGTTCAAAAACTTTAATTTTGAATTAATACTTCCCTGGTTCTCATAGGGATTGTTCTATCTGTGTCTTCAGGAAACAGATACTTCCATGCTCAAGCAGCCCTTTGCTATTGCAAAGGGATTGACTGTCAAATAAAGTCATACTTGGCCTGAATGATAATATGCTCTCTGGTCTTTACTTTGACCAGGCTATGAATTTCTTGTTCATTATTAGTATTAAATATTTTTTATGCAATAGCCATGGCTGAATATCAGTTTTTGTATCAAATGGTGGAATGTTCAGAGTGAGTTACTCTTCTTTGGAATTTAAGACTGCAACAATATTAAGAGCAACTGTTCTCAAAAAGTGTGGTAAAGCCTTCCTTGTGTAAAGCACCTTTACGGCTTTGTCACCATGGTAATGATTAAAAATAGTGCTGATACAGGAGTGGGGGTTATAGGGAATTTAAATGATGATATTAAAGAAATTTACAGCCTTAAATCTCAGAAAATCTTGCTTTAAAACTGTGAGATCTGGAAAAAAATCACATTGGATGTAGTTAAAAGGGCCAGTGTGTTTAGTGACTTAATTTACGATCTGAGAGAGGAAGGTTTGGTACCCTGTGACAATTCCATAGCCCTGTGCTCTCCTGCATAGTGAAAATACTATCTGAAGAGCTGAGCAATTCTTTGGATTCGTAGTTCTAGGCTTCAGACCTCTCCTTGGTGGTTACCCAGCACACAGAACCGTAACTCTTGGCTGTTTCTTTGCTTTCTTTAGCTGAAACACTGCGGTATTGTCACAGAACAGGGAAGTTTTCATTTTCTTTTACTCTGAGGTAAAACAATAAATAATTATGATACAATTAGGCCAGTGTTGGTTTTGTTTTTTTTTTTTTCCTTTTGTGTCTGTGTGCAAGTCAATAATATAATGATGGGAGCCTAAGCTGTGGAATTAAGTTTTGCCTTTCAAAACCTCAGGGCTTTGGGAGCACTGTGGGCTTTGATGACACACTAATTTTGGAGGAACAGGTTGATTGCTTGGACAGATAAAAGGCAGCCCACAAGTTTTTGGCTGGTGGTTGTACTCTTCCTCTGAAATGCTTGGGTACCAGTTATGGGAAACCATGATGAGGTTTTTAAGATATCCTGCCTTTCCTCTTCATCATGATGTTGTTCTAGGCCAGACTTTCTACTCAGTGGGGAACAGATGTGGGATCCCAGGGGTGTGTAAATGGATTTGTGTTGCCAAGGAGTGAGACTGGTACCAGTGAGCTTTCTGGTGAACATAATGAGACCATTTCTCAGTTTTTGATGACTCTTCTCATGGTGAAGTTTGCTGGCATGGTTTGTTCTTCTTTTCTATATGAAAAGTAACATGAAATGCAGCTGTGTGTGCCTGCTGTTCCTCTGGTGATCGATAAAACCACCCTGTGTGTTATCTGAACAACCTCATTGCAAATTCAGGAGCAATATGATGGAAATCTGTTCGTACTTACAGACTTTTATTTCCATAACATTTAGTTTTTGTAGTTAAGTTGGGGATGTCTTTTTTGTCTTTATTTTTTTTTTTTTTAACTTTCTTTTTGGCTTGAAATACCTTCATGAACACACAAAGTCTGTTGCCTCTCTCATTTTCCAGCACAAGTTTGACAGTCTCAGGCCATCTGTTATCAGAAGTCACTTGAAAATTCTTGGCCTTGTTTTCTGTTTCTGGGATCTCATTTTGCTAGAGGTAGCTGTGCTGCCACAGCAGAAAGGCACAGATCTCACTTGAGAGGTGGAAATGAATAGATGAAAAACAGACAAGATGTTGACAGAAAGTTTTTTCTTCTATTCATTTCATGAAATGCTGGTAATGTTTTAAGAACTAGAACAGGTGGAGTGGATAGTTTTTTATTGTTGGGTTTTTTTTAAGCTTTCACTGCCTTTGCACTGAGAAAATACCTCACTCTTTCTGGGGGCCACTGGAGCAGTTTCCTCCCAGAAGCTACATCTGAGGCAGTGGCACTGAGCACAGGCTGTGCTCTGTGTTGGCTTCACATGAATCACTTCAAATCTGGGAGCTGCATATCCGTGTCAGCACAGCACTTTGTCCAGCCCAAGGAGGCTCTCGGCAGCACGCTGCGATGCCAGCCTGGATCCGAGCTGCTGCTCTGAGCTGTGCTGTCCTCATCCAGCCATGCTTTGTGCACCCCTAGCTGCCCCTGCATTGCCAAAACTGCCTTTTTTAAAGAGGCAGAACTCAAGCCAATTAATGGCCTAGTGGTGAAATTGGAGTAGAAACTAGATAGGTATTTTCTATCTTGCTTTAGCTAAGTCGGGACCAGCTCTAAATTTTTCCCCTCTAGACTTGGATGCTATCCTATTCAAACTAATATTAGGTCTGAAGATAGAGGGGTGTCAAAAACAGCTGAATAAACAGGTCAGCTTGTTATTGTGTGCTTAGGTCTCAGCTCTGAAGAGGAGCAGATACAATTGCTGGAAAATGTTGTTTCTCAGGAATGCTGAGCTGCTGGCCAAGAGGGATCCTCGGGTTTTGTGCCGGTGAATTTTTCCTCCGCATTATTCCTGACCTTATGACTAATTCTTTATAATTCAGGATTTTGAGGTCTCGGTGACCAAGAATTTCACCAAATTACATCTTCTCATCTATAGCTGTCATAATATAAAGCTGCACCAAAATTATTCTCTTGTTCAGATTTCTGGCTGCAGAAAAATCAGTGTTTAGGAGATCTCTTGTGGAGACAGGACGAGACTGGAAGGCTTTCCCAGGAGTGTAATTATCCTGCTTGTGTGATGCATTGGGTGTGAAAACCTAACTCTGGGAGATGAAACGTGCTAAGTGCCTTGTTAAGCTGCTGCCATGGGGCCCAGTTCTGCATTCCGGGTGTTATGAGAACTCTTGGTGTCAGAAGACCTCCAAGACTCTGAAGGAGCAGAGGGGATCTAGGTGTTGTTCTAAATTTCTCTTGCATTTCTTGCAGTTTTGTCCTTACATTATAATATGCATAATGTATTAGGGGATTATAAAACTGCTGCTAATACCCAAAGAAAACTGTAAAACAGAATATTGCAAGTGTCACAGCCTGTATCATCTGCTCTAGCTCTTGCTATAAGCATCATGTTCATCTTGTCTGTCACAGCTCCTCATCTTTTTTTCCTAGAACACGGATGGTTTTAAAATTAGGGGAAAAAAAGTATCCAAAAGGAAGTGTGTCCTTCATTCCCCTGTCTTCATTCATTGCCATTGCATTGCAGCTATTTCCCATCGCCTGCTCTCTGGTGCTCTTAACTTCTTATTTAAATGGGAATATTGGCTTAGGCCAGAGGGGAGATCCATCAAGGACAACAGGGGTGTTGTGAGTGATTCTGAACATGAGGTGGGCAATGCTTCTGGGAGCACCCCAGTGATTTCTGGTTCTCAGCAGGGTTGAGAGTCTTGGGGTCAGAAAGCCGAAAGCTGAGTCTTTGTTCAGTCTTGCACATCACAGCACTTCTACAAAGGAGAAGGAAAACAAGGAAATTGCAGAGATACAGTGGCATTTTGGTAGGCTGAAGTTGCAGGAGGTTTGGGGGTTTGTGCTGATGTGGCATGATAAGATGCAATATAAAAACATGGAACAAAATGATGGGAATGTTTCAGATGGAAATGCTGCTCTGAAATTGGGCATTTCTCTGTGAGAAAATGGAAAATTCAGTGCTCCAAAGCCCAGTGATCTGAAGATAGAAATACCCTGCTTTTCTGAAGTCCCTTTTAAGATGCTTGCAAGCATCACATCAGCATCCAGTCCCTGCTCTCCCTAAGGCTCTGCAGCAGCTTTCTGATACAAATATGCTCCTCGAGCCGTGCACATCTCTCTTGCTGACGACATTGATGATGCAGGTGCACAAGAGAGAAGCCAATTTCAAAGCCATTTATGGTGCTGAGGAGCTAGAAAATCAGCAAAATAATATATTTGCCAAGGAGTAGAAAGTTAAACAGGTGGGTAAACGTCCATTTGGAAGGTTTTGCTGACTAGTGAGAGGGGAGGAGAGCAGGAAAAGCTGAGGGTGTCCACTGCCAGCAATAGAGAGTTCTAAGGAAAAGGGATGATGACGTGGCTTTTTAATCCATTTTGCATATCTGGAGAGAAATAATTGCTTTGTGTGCTACTTGGTGCTACCTCAGCTTACTGGAATTTCCCAGAAAATAAAAGGGGGATAGATTATCTTTCTGAGTTATCTTTTGTTAGCAGGTACTACAACGTGCAGCGATAGTAGCTGCTCACTCCCTGTTGGAGGTGGTTTCTCAGGTGGCGAGTTCTTCCCATCAGGTTTCTCACATGCCTGAAATTACTGGCATCTGTTGTGCAGCCTTGCAGATGAGGCCACGTCCTGTTTTCCCAGTGATGAGCAGCTCCCTCGTGCCCGAGTGGGATCTGAAGGGTGCAGTGCCAGAGCGGGGGGGCTCTGCACAGCAGGTATGCCTGGCTGTGCTCCATGGTGGCCTTGTGCACAGCTTTCTGCTTTGCCAGACCTGGTCAAAGTGCAGTGATGATAAGATTGTGCGTGCTCCTTTTTTTTTTCTTTTTTTTTTTTTCCTGCACAGTATCTTTTCTCTGCAGTGGCAAAGTCATTTATTCCTGCCATGGGCTGGGAGCTGGTGGATGCCAAGGCTCCACAGACACAGCCATCATGTGTAGAACATAAAGGGCATGAAGGTAAAAGAAATAGGGAACCTGGATCAGTTCAGCTGGGTGTCAGAGGCATTTTATAATGTAGTCGGTAACTGTAGGTCTCTGCACAGAAAAGCATGCAGCAAGGACCACGCCTAGATGGCACTTAATGTAACAGTGCCTTGTGTAGTCTGTGCTCTGTTTGCTGCATGTCAGAATTCAGTCACACAATGTCTGCTGTGATTTAGTATTTAATAATCGTTTTTTGCCCCTGTGCACTCAATGCAGTAAGTCCACTGAAGGTTTCAGAAAGCGTGGAGTGTGTGTGATACACACATTTCTGCTTTTTTCTAGTAGTCTGGGGTTGGTTGGTTTGTTTCGGGTTTTTGTTTAGGTTTGTTTGTTTGTTTTTTAAATTGGACATGATTTTTCTGACTCTGGGTCATGCTACAAATGCAGGAGCAGGTGAGACTCACACCTCTCTGGAAACTGTGGGTTTTACCAGAACACTGAGATCCTGATGTACAGGCAGTGGCTGTGTGGGGCATTTGCTGCTCTGGAGAAAAGGGCCAAATATGCTGCAGCAGGGAGCAGTGAGGTCCTGCAAGAGGAGGAGGCAGTTCTGTCTCAACATGTTTGAAACCTTCCCTCTGCTAATGAGTCAGAGGCTGTTCAAGTCCCGTAGCTTGAGCAGGGTGTCTGCCTCCTGCCCTGTTTGTGAGGCCAGCAGCCTCTCTGTGAAGGTTTTTCTCACTCATTCTGCAGAAGATATTTAAGTAACTCAGGAGGGTTTGTAAACTTTCTCCTCACCAGCCTGCAGTTAGGGCAAACCTTTCCTGTATGTCTGGGACAATTGTGTTGATCAACTGTTTAAGATCAGGAGGAAAAAAAGGTTGTGTGACTTTTGTGTAGTGAAAAAAAAACAAAAACCAAAGCACCCAAATGCTTATGAGCAGCATGTTTTAGAATATTTCTTCATTTGGGAAGATGTCACATGGAATTTTCAACCCAAGATACCAGCTTTGTCTCTACCAATGCTTTTTGCAAGCAGGGAGTGGCTTGTGCTTCTGCTGGAGTATCTGCAGTCATAGTGAAATTCCGCATAGCCAAAGCAACATTAAAAACAAACCCCAACTTGGCTCTGGTAGGAAAAATACGGAACAGCAGTTGCTGTGTGCAGGATGAAAGCTGATGTTTTGCCAACCTGAAGTGTAAAGCTGGTGCTGGAACTGGGGCCTGAAGAATGGGAGTGTTTGCCAAAAGGAAATGGAAGCAGGGATGGAGGGTTTCGGGGAATGCATCAGCATCGGCCATGCCAAAAAATGTCTCCCCTGTGGACAGGTCTGATTACAGGAGTAACCACATTAGCCCAGGCAGAGTGCAGCTGGAGCCACAGTTGGCCTTTTGCGTTTTCTAGCTGGGTTTACAGCATCTCAAATGCAGGAATGAGGTAGAGCTGGGTTTGGCTCGACCAGCTGTGTTCCTGCATCTTAGAGACACGAGGGCTGTGCAGGGATTCGAGAGGAAGACAAGGCACCAGCAGAAGCAAGCCCAGTTTCTTTGCTTGGTAGTGGGGAGATCTGCCAAGGATGACCTCTTCCCTCCCTTTCAGTGTTTGGAGACACACACACACTGCATCTGCATGCAGGTTTGTCTTCAGTGGTGCTCATGGATTTCATGGTTTTAGTTTTCTTCCTTTCCCATGGGTAGAATATCCTTCCTGTTCCATCCTCTTATCCCCTGTTGTTACTGAAGGATATATTTGCATCAGAGAGCAGAAGCCCAGAAGTATGGGCAATCATTGACAGCTGTGTGCAAAGGAGGTGGATATATATATATGTAAATAAGATCTATAATATGCTTCAGGAACAAGTTCTTCAGTGCACTAATGTGGCAGCTGCCCAGTGTCATGCTGAGAGGTGACTGAGGAGCCTGCCCTTTGACCTGCCCCCTTGTCCCATGTCCACGTTGCACTTCTCTTGCTTCAAGCAGAAATGCGTTTTATCTCTGTTTCATGCTCTTAAAATTGTGTTTATTTCAGCATTCTTTTCCTTAGCAGTGGTACTGTCCCAGTGGTACCTGAGCAAAGGACAAACCTTGTGCCTGCGGGAAGTGTGTGTGTGGTTGTTCCAGCTCGTGCATCGGTAACAGCTGAACCCACGTCACCACTCGCTGAACCCATTGAACTCTGTCAGCTCTGGAACAGCGCTGACCTGAGCCTTGGGGGGTTCTTGCCTGGGTTAGTGAGATCTGGAGCAAGGTGGCAGACACTGGTGGCAAACACCAGGTGAATCAGGCTAGACTGAAAAATATGGTGGCTGGAGATGGGGAAGCACAGCAACAGGGTATCAGTGTTCAAGTTGCTGTGGGCACAGTGCCTGCCAGTGGTGCCAGAATCCAGCAATTGCCTCTGAGGCCAGAGAGTCACGACACCTCAGTTGTGCTCTGTTCCTGGCTTGCCGTATGACCTCAAGGAAATCACCTTGGTTTTCTTGCTCTTTCTCTCCTTCTTGCTTTTAATCATCTAGACTGTGAGCTGCTTGGGGTAAGGAATGTCACTGGGTGTATTTGTTCAGGCCATAGATTCACAGGTGCCAGTCTCAGTGTAAGAAATAATGGTGATTTTACCAGGATCTTTTTTATATGAGTTGGCAAAAAACAAAATGTTATTTAGACCTTAACTGAGTGAGAATCAGAGCAGCTTACCGCACAATATTTCCCTCCATTTCTCTGGCCTGTGGCAAGGAGTTTGTGGGAAAGTCAGCCTCGACCAAGGCAATTGCATTCAGAGAAGCAACTAAAGCAGAGAAGCTGATACACTTCAGCATTTTGCACTGGGCAGAATGAAATATGCAAAAAATGCCATGACCTGAAAACATGGTGGAGAGTAAAAGTCTGCTGCTGCTGTTTTGCATCTATTTTAGAGAGCAGCACATTAGTCTTTCTGTACAGAACTTTCAGAAGGTCAGGAAGAGTTTGATTACTGCAGCATGAGCAGTTTGAAGTCCCTGATTTAGAAAAGTTTCCATAATCTCATCCCAGCCCTTAGCCTGGATTGGGACTTTCTATAGTAAAAACGTAGTCTTTTCAGGTAAGCTTCTTCTCTTTTTTTTCATATTGGTAAATGTTGCAGGAGCATAGTTCCAAAAGCTTTCAGTAGATTCAGCTGTCGATTTAAGTCTGTCTCTCACTAGCAGGGAAAATTCGTTAGCAGCAAGTTAACCTTAGGTATTTTTCAGAATACTGTGAAGTAAGTGATACTGCTAGTATTAGAAATAGATTATGGGTATGGCTGAGTTTTGGGATGCCAATGCCCTCTTTGTTTTCATGAAGAAAATGAGTTAAAGGTGAAAATCCCAGCAGGTGATGCTGCAGAATACACGGTGCACCTGGGCTTTGTAGGACAGGCCAACATGTGTGTTGGACATCGCCAGCAACTCTTCCTGTTCCTTGTTACGCAGCGTTTGAACAAAATGTTCCGTTGCAGTGGAGAAAACCTTTCCAGAGTCTGCTCTCTGTGTTGTTTTTATCTCTTCAGATTTGCATCTAGCAAGAGGCACCTCCATTTTGCATAAGCACTGTCAACATGGAAGTGTAACACTAGCCCATGTCATCCGTCCCCGCAGTGAGCTGAGGGGACCTTCGTGCGGGAGCCTGACCTTTTCCCTCTTGCTGGAGCTGCCCTCGTTGCTCAGCAAGAAATAAACAATTGCTGGCACCCACAGCCTTCCAGGGCAGCGCCCGTTCCTGCAGGAGCTGCAGCCTGTCCCGTTCCTGCAGGAGCTGCATCCCGTCCCGTTCCTGCAGGAGCTGCAGCCTGTCCCGTTCCTGCAGGAGCTCTGTCCCATTCCTGCAGGAGCTCTGTCCCGTCCCATTCCTGCAGGAGCTCTGTCCCGTCCCGTTCCTGCAGGATCCTCCCCACTAAAGACTCGAGTGATCCTTTGCAGGCTGTGTGTGGTAAAGGGGGAAGAGAGCTTGAATTTAGCAGGCTCTTCAGCATTAGGGATGTCCATTAATTTTCTTTATGTAATGAAGATAGTGTTTGCTGATGGGAAGACAGGTTCCTGAGAGTACAGAACGTTCCCTGGCTGGCAGTGGCAAAGCAGGGATGAAATTTTGTCATCAAAAAGGCTAACTTCATTTTTCCCTTTTTGGATCAGGTGTGCTGGCTGCTTTAAGATGTTCCTAACATGAAAGGTCTTGCTAGGACTGAACAAGGCAAATGTTCCATGCTGCCTGATTTTGTGCATTAGAGTCCATTTTTCTTAGCTGTTGACTACATCAGTATTATCATTCTTGTCCAAGAAAGTGGTGTATGAGCAAGGGCTACAAGATGAAGCCATTATAGGAGAGAAAAACACATGAAGATCTTACTTAAAAAAAGCTGAAAGTTTCCTAGGCTCTCTTGAACTTCCTGTTCACAGCGGTGTTCAAAGGCTTTTGAGCACTGATGGTAAAACCGACTGCTTATAGATTTTTGTCACATTTCCTAGCTTAATAGCTCTAGAAAAGTAATTTTTCATATGTGGACTTCAGTTCTTTCCTCCTGTAAAAGAGGATTGAGACTTAGGTCTTTAAGTTTCTGCAAGACTTAATTAATTAGAGTGATTTGAGAATGAAGGATGCCCTGTCAGTGTCACTTATTCTCCTCATTCTGCTTCTTCTGAGTACTTAATAAATTCAGTGGTTTTGCATTTGAAGTCAGCATGGCAATATTTTGGACTGACACTGGCTGTGTGGCTCTGGCTGGTCAGTAACTAGGAGGGTCAAATTCCAAGTTGGCATATCTTAATTTTCACTCACATAAATTTTCACAGGAGGTGCTGCTTTTAGTAAAATCCCCCTAAAAACTGGATTCCTACCCATGTATTTTTCTTGTTCAGACTATTAATGATAAATGAACTTTTTCAGCAACTGAAGGCATCTTTTACACCTGCATGCAGGGGGAGTGAACCCCTGGATGGACATTCCTGTTCTCCCTGTGGGTCTTTACTGTGCAGCTTTGTTTTTCAGTTCGTGACTGACTGTTGCTCCCTGTTCTGGAGCCAGCACAGGTAGAATGGAGCAGATGGCTCGGTGTTGCCTAAGTGCTTGCTGAGACACAGCAAATTGCTTCTGTAACCCCACTGATAGGTTTCAGGCTTTAATTGAGGCTTTCAGCAAGGCGCTTAACAGTGAAAAGCATTCTGCTGAGAAAAACAGCACTGTAACCATGGCCAAAGGTTCAGGACAGCAGAGTTCAACCCTCTTGGGGATGGCTTTTCTATTTATTTATTTATTTTCTGCTGCTTTCCCACCATCATTCAAGACTCCTGTAATGTCATTTGCAGACTGCAGCTCGGTCTGTCAGTGCCACTCAATCCTTTGTGCTGGAAAGGTGAAGCACACACTGATAAGTTTGGGTTCCGTGCTTGCAGCAGGCTTGGCATGTCTGCAAAGGTGGCTGTCCCCTGATGTTCCCTTCCAGTCCCTGCCAGCCTGCCCTGAGCAGCAGCTTTGGTTGTTCTTCCTGCGTGGCAGTGGGTAAAGCTCCTGCTGTCTTCCCTCTTGTGTGCGTCAGCATCATCAGAATTCTGACTTTTAATGGACATCTCTAAAAGGGAAAGAAAAACTCCCTTGCTCCTCCCTCACCCCAAGCAAGAGTGGATTTGACAGCGAAAGAAGGATATTTGTGGTGGAGTTGTCTGAGCAGCGTCCTGTTGGGCAAGAGTTTCCTTCAGCAGCTTCCCCTTAGGCTGAAGGAGCTGCTCTGAAAATGAGTTGTAACTCACCCAAAAAGGGATAACCCAGAGAGGCAGGGATGCACTAACCCAGTGCAATAACCCAGTGGTCTAACTCTCATCCTCGCCCTGTTCCCACATTTTGTCAGCTTCCAATTCTGCTTTGAGTTCGACTTCTTCACAGTACAGAGCCACAGAGTAAGTTTCAGCATTGGAAATTGTATCTCTTAAGCCAGCTTGGTTTAGTGTTCCCAATTAGTTGGAAAGGAGTTGTTTCCAGTTTAAAAACTGTTGGGTTGTCTTAGATTTAGTGCTGGACTGGGTCTAACAAAAAGACCCTAAACAAAGGCACTACATGAATAAGAGAAATTAAATTCTATGATTGAGTTTTCCTAAAGAGTCCAAGAAATGTGTGATGTGGAAGTAGTGCTGGTAGCTTAAAATCACCGTTGGATTGGCTCTGTCCCAAGGAGCTCAGAAGTACAAAGATTTTTGTGCAGTTCTAAAATCCCAGCCACATTTGATGTCTGCAGCATGTTTTTATGTTCCTTTAGCTTTTCAGTGACTTAAAATGCACTGAAAGGGTGAACTGTACTGCCAGTGTGCTTTTGTACTTGGCAGGAATTTAATTAAAAAGATAATTGGATTGCTTTATCAGCCTTTACATGTCAGCCTAGTGCCACTCTCCTCTCGCCCCTCTAACAATGCTGACAAACCCAGTGCATTTGAAATCTGTATTTTTCTGCATTGTTCTCTTGTGTTTCAGGTGGGGGTGCAGAGGTGACTGCTTGCTGCTGAGCAGCAGATCTGCTCCAGGGTGGGAAGGAAGTGGCTGATAAGCAGAGAGCCAGCATGGTCAGATGGTTCCTGCCAGGGCTGCCCTGGGCGAGCGCAGGGGGAAATGCCACGGGCCGCAAAGCTCCAAAACAAAACAAAGCACGCACTCTGCAAAGTGCCCTGTCTGTGTTACACTCATGTACGGCCCAAAAGGCACAGCTGAAATCTGCAAGCTGCACAAAATGGGCAGTTTATGTGATTTTCATGGAAATGCTGCCGAGGAATGTAAGATCCATTTTTAGTGCAAAACGCGGATATTTTCACGCAAACATGAGTGCCCAGCCAGTGCTGTTAAATGAACCTGAGCATGTGTCCAGACTTCTCAACGTCCCTTTTTGCAGAGGACCAGGCTCGTGCAGAGACGGCAGTAGAAGGGCATGTGGACTAAACACAAGTGAGGTCGTGGCAGTTGCTGTCCTTTCAGTGCAGAGCTCTTTCCCTGCCTCTTTCCCTCTCCTGGCTCTCATGTGCCCTTCATGTTGTTCTCAGAAGTGACGTTTGAACACTCACCATCATTTCCATGACTTGTAAAGTGCCATCAAGCCACCTCTGGGAATTTAGGTGGGTGGGCTTTCTCTAAAGATTGCTCTTTATAGTATAAAGCAGTCTCTGTTCCAGCAGTTTGTGGTCCCATGGTTGCTGAGGAGGAAGAGTTGTCCTCTGCTTATCCAGCTGGTCTGTGGATGGGGTACTTGATGAAATAGCTTGGACTTGGTCAGGGGCATCAGGGAACTGGGGCAGATGGGGTTAGACAATCAGGAATGCTGATCTTGAGAGTGGAAATGCTGTGGTATGGAAAATGTGGATACTTTACAAGTTGGCTTTTGTTAACAGGTGGAGGGTGACATCATGACTTTTCAGGCTACTTTGAGACAGAAAAAAAAGCCTCTTGATCTATGAGGTGTTTTTGCTTTGATAAAATTGATTTAAATGAATTCTGAATGTGAATTCAGAATAGAGGAACTGTAAGAGTAATGTTTTGATGGCCTCTCTCTCCCCTTTGCTTAATGAGTCTTAAAAATAACTTAAGCTTTAGAAAAGGTTCAATAGCAGGTATCTGTTGTTAGCCTGAGGAAGAAGGTGCCTGCAAGAGGAGATGATGAAAAGAAAGATGCTCTGGAGTTAAAAAACTCATTTTGAAATGAAAAGAATAATGGTTTCTCATTGCTTCTGTAGAAGAAATTGGTTTAGACATAAAAGGTTTTCTTGTCCATTTAAATGTTTCAAGTATAGCTTTTCAGCCACCAGAAAAGACCAAACTCAAAGTACAAAGCAGCCCCCTTGGGCAGTAGAAGCACAGCTTCGTTCAAGGTGTTTATGGTGGTGTCAGCGTGGCCCTTTCACGTGTCTTGCAGAAGAAGATTTACAAGTACAAGAAGGTGCTGAGTAACCCCAGCCGCTGGGAGGTGGTGCTGAAGGAGATCCGGACGCTGGTGGACATGGCACTGACGTCCCCGCTGCAGGACGACTCCATCCACCAGGCACCCCTGGAGATTGTCTCCAAGCTGCTCTCAGAGGTACGGCCTCAGCAGGGCCCCTGTCGCTCTCAGATGACAGACAAACAGTTAAAAGTTTGGGGCTGGGTTTTATTTTAACTTGGGCTGTCAAAATTCTGCCTGCGAGTCTGCTCGTGACTTCTGCTGACTTGAGTGGAGTTTGCACTTGCTGTGGAGAAGGAAAATTTGACCCGTGTTGCGTAGATTTCTAGAAACAGAACAAGCCCCATTTATCTTGAGTTTGTTGGTTTGGGTTTTTTGGTTGGTTGGTTTTTTGTTTCTTTGTTTTTTTTAATTATCTGCGGTAAATTTATCATGGGTTTAACTCATGCCTTAAGTCAGTGGTAAAGCTCCCTTTGACTTCTGTTCCGTTGGCTTTGCTTCCATGCCCAGTAATTTTTGTGCCAATATATATACACACACCAGTAAATTAATTGTGTAGCTATTTTATTTTTACTAATTCTGGTAAAGAAAAGCATCTTTCTTCAAAGTTATCTATCCTCCTCCTATAACATCTGTTTCAAGTATTTAACTTTTCATGCACAGGAAATGTAATGCCAAGCAGGCTTTTCATGTCTTAGTTATGATGTGATAGAAGAAGGATTTGATATAAGCAAGAAAATCCACTATTGTTTTTTCTTGCAGTAGTCAAATATTTTAGCAACTCATACCATTGTAACCTCTGGATAGATCATGCTGCTGAAAAAGCACAGAGCAAAGTCTTCTGCATAGGTGACTTCCAGTCAATTTATTGGCTTTTCCTGGTACCATGTTTAAAGAAATAATTTTGGGAAAACTGGCACAAAATAAAACCCCATCCCAACAATCCTTGTAATAATTTTTTAGAGACATATAGCTTGTCCTAAGAAAACATTTTAAAGATATGTATTGCTGGCTTTACTTTTTCAACTGATTGAGACCTCTGGCATCCTGGTGTTTGTGTGCTGAGCTGAAGGAGCAATGAAGGCTTGCACCACTTCTCATAGCAGGCACTGTACCACTTCCTTTAGGAGAATGATTTTAATGCCATGGTTTTTATTCAGAAAATAAGCAATTGAGTCTTGAGCCTTTCTTCTTGTGTCTCCTGGTAGCTGGGGACTGTGCGTGCTGATGTACCAACTCAAGAGTGCTCTTTGCTCACTCATCTTTTTTCTATTCAACTCTTTCAGAACAACAACTTAACCACTCAAGACCATGAGAGCATTATTGTGGTGAGTATCTTTCTGTCAAAACCTGAGGACAAACCTGTATTGTTTGGTAACAGTTCTGTTAGTGCCTGTCTCTGCCCCAGTGAAATAGGGCAAATGTGAAAGCCTCTCCACCAATGCTGCTGAGCTTAGGCAGGAATGAAAACCATTTTTATATTTTTTGTGTGGCTTTGTCATTTCTCATTTCTTGTTTCATAGATGAATTACAGTAAAGCTTTCTCGTCAGCCTGTGTGAGAGAGAGCACAGCGTGTTGAGTGTTAACAGCCTCTCCAAATGGCCTCCTTAGGAGGCTACACAGCAATATCTATATCTATATATGTACTTTAAATAGTCAAACCCTATCATTTCCAGATGTGCCCTATAAAACCCTTAGGCTGAGTAGTTTCCTGAGGGGCTAATGCTACCATATACAGAATGTCTCTATTGCTGAGGGTATGTGAGCAAGGGATTGCTCTTGTGTCATTCCAGCTTAACTCCCTGCTAACTTATTTGTAAAATATCCTTCCAACTTTTTTGTGGTTTTGGAGGTCACATGTATTTAGACATAAAAATAAGTGAGTCAGGTGGCAGCTCTGTTGCTTGTGAAACAAAATATAAAATCTCAACAGTTTATCACAGAGGTGGAACTTGGTTCCCCATCACTGTGATTTAATTTAATTCTCTGGCAATTTCCAGGAGATATTCCCAGTAATCTAATCTAGAGCCTCACCACCACCTGATTGTATCACATCTCTGTGACTCTTTCTGCAAAATAACAAGGTGGCAGGTAGCTGCCATTAAGTGTTAAATTTATTTAACTGCTGTTTAAGATACCCTTTTAGCTGGAATCAGCCTCTGAGATAAATTGCTGAAGTAGCATTTACTTTCTTTTCTCATTTAACTCTAGTGCCAAGGGTAGTTCAGGCCCCCAGTTACAACTGGTTGTTTTTGGGGGAAGTGTTTTTTAGTACAATGTGTGAGGTGGCACTGCTGTGAACAGGGAGGGTGAGCCAGGTGGCCTCCAAAGGTCCTTTCAGCCAGTGTTGTTCCTCTGTTCTGGGTGATGGCTTCTTCAGTTCGAGTCCTGCCCTCGTGTAGGTTGTGGCCAAGCCATTAAGGAGCTGGCAGTTCCTGGGCATTCAGACTCACTGCCATTACCCAGATAACCTGGGCTATTCTTGGAAAGAATTGCTAATACTGTGTATTTATGTTCCATGTGGAAAGTACACAGTGCTTGGCCGTGCAGATGGGACCAGCTTTCCTTCTCTGGATGGTGCTGGGGCAGATCAATATCCCAACCAGTTCCTTCCTGCTCAGGATGGGGATTCACGTGTTGCCGTGGCTGGGCAACGTGGCACAGCACGTGTCTGCTTTTGACCATGGCACTCGGAAGGAAAACACAGAAAAGGTCCTTTCAGGCTGTCACTCTTTCCACACTGGCCACAGAGGCAGAGCCATGATCTGCTTGAACATCTCTGTTGTTGTTATCCTAAAGCAAACAATGCCAAAGGTGGGCTCAGGAAAGATCTTGAGCTCAGGTGTTGGATGGGGAGCGAGGATGTTCTGGTCTCAGTGGGTGGGGTTGGGTTCTCCATCAGTCCCCTGTGGCTGGGTCACCACCAGAGGAGGAGTGAACAGTTGCAGAAGGATGGCACATGAGTATCATAGTTCTTACATGTAACCAAACAGAGCCTTGCAGATGTGCTTGAGTTTTTTTTTTAAAATTAGCACTAATCTTGACCTATGAAACACAGCCACTGCAAGCAGACTCACAGGGCTGAGCAAGGAGAAGAGAGGGGGAGCAAAACCCAAAGCAGACAGCCTTAGTAAAACCTCAGGTGCTATCCAGATAAAATATCTGGTGTTTAACTGCTTAATACAAAATGTCCTGGCTGCTGTGTTTAGTGCCTTACGTTGAAATGAGTACTGGGAATCCCTGTAACTGAAGAGTGGAAAAGCCTGAAGGCAGCACCACATAGAATAAATTATTGTGGTACCATTTTCTAATTTACAAAGGAAGTAACAACAGCATAAGTTCATTACCCCCTCAGTGGCAGGTACTACCTCTAATGTGTTTACCCAGAATAAGCACATTGGTTTGCTTGGCAACAAAAGAATGGTTGATCTCAGCTTTTACAAAGTTACATGCTTGATTTTGATAAATAGGGTCCTCCCAGGTAAGAACCAGTGCTAGGTTGTTTTTAGTGAGCTCTTTCTCACAAAAAAAAGCTTGAACTCCTTCACAAAGGATATGTGTGTGTGATGGTGTTCAGTTTTTTATTTTAGGGAGATGTTTTAACTGAAACAGTGGAGCCAGATTAATCCTTGCTTTATTAGATCCGAAAGCAATTGGTCTGCTCCTGTTTCCATTTAAACCATTATAAATACTGCACTCCTTTGCCTGTTTTACGTATTAACACTGATGTAGTTAAAAGCAGAGTTTTCCTGAGGATTCATAGCAGAGGTGTGCTTGAGCTTCCTTGTAAAATAAACACACGGCCCACCTCTTATTTCTCTATTGATGCTTTTGTCCTTTTCTAAATCTGAGCTTTTATCCCCCCAAGAAAAATACCTCCCTGCAATATGCTTTCTCCATTTTGCCGTCTTGATACTCAATTTTTTTCCCTTTATTTTTAAAGGCAATTGCACCTTTGCTGGAAAACAACCATCCTCCTCCTGACCTCTGTGAATTCTTCTGCAAGGTAGCAGAACAGCTTTGCTTTCTGAAATCTCATAGTTGTATATGCCTGTAGTTCTTTGAGCAGGAGGTTGTTTTTTTTCCTTTAACTTCTTACCTCCTGCCCAGATTGAGTTCAGTTTTTGGTCAGCAAGCAATACTGGAATGGTGAACAGCACCATTATGATAAATACAGTCATATGCTTAGTATATCAGACTGTTTTGTCCTGATACTGTGTGAGAGTTAAAATTTTGAGACTCCCACACCTCAGTCTGAGTACAAGAGGTGTCCTGCTGCATGCTGTGTTTAGCTAATGCAGAAATCACTGGAGCCACTGTGTTCAGATGTAACTCAGCCCTTGTGGTATTTTGTCATTTGGTAATGGCAGTGGGAAGATCATAAGGGGACTCGTCCTTTTTTTTGGAAAATCCATGCATTTTGTATCCTTTATCCATAAACTTCAGAGTACTTTGGATTGCAGACCTTGTGGATTTAAAAATGCTACTTTTTCTCGAGGCCTGTTAGTGTTTAGTTTTGAGTCTGCTTAAATTTGCTTACTGATGACTGGATATGCATTTATCAAACATTCTGGATGCTGCTTGTAATTCCTATCCAGATTTATTCATCAGCTGCTGCTTCATACAGAAATTGAGTCAGGTGACAGAAACTCGTCTGACTTGCATTTTTGTAAGCACTCTTAGGTCATCAGTAGTCTCAGACTTGATGCATTTTTATTCCTGATTTGAGGTTTTTTGTCTTTGATCTCTCTCAGAAATGGCCACCTAATTGTCTGTAAATTTGTGCAATGGGGTGTGTGCAGGAAGGGAAACAGGTTATGGACTTCCCAGAACACAAGTGGAGAGGGTAATGAAAAGGAGAATTTATCTTCAGAATCGACCCTGTCTTGAGCAGGGGGTTGGACCAGCAAATCCATGGGAACAAGCAGTGTTAGGAGTACCTTAATCTCAGGAAAGATTGATTTAGCCCTTGGATCTTGTCAGTCTTGGTGTAATCCACGTGTGAGATGTGAAGCCAGGGGAGGAGACCCATCTCCATAATTCCTGCAGCTCACAAAATGACCTGTTGCTCCTTCCAGCACTGCCGAGAGCGCCCGCGGTCCATGGTGGTGATCGAGGTCTTCACCCCCGTGGTGCAGAGGATTCTCAAACACAACATGGTGAGTGCTCGTGCCACGGGAGCTCCAGCAGTTTGGAGAAGTTTTACTGCCGTGCCTTGTGTGATCAGCAGCTGCTCTGGTGCCTGTCACGCGCTGTGGTATCTAAATCTGCCCCCAAAGTGTGAATGCTGCATGTAATTGTGTGTTACTTCATCAGTGCAGAACTAATAAGCTTTCAGTGGGATCCTCAAAGGCATCTAAGCAAAGCCATGTTTTGAGGGATGTTTCTTTTGGCAGCAGTGCCAGCATACGCAGCTCCAGCTCTCTCCCACCTGGCCCTTGGCTCTTTATTTACTCCCTGCATGCCATCCTTGCAGTTAAAACTGTTTAAAATCAAATAAGTAACAAAAGGAGAATGGGGACGTTGTTCATTTTGAGCTGGAGCCCTCAACCCTTTTTCTTTAAGACACCACCAGCCCTCTTGGTTTCCATTTTTCTTTAGGCTCGTGTCCAGTGAGTTCTTACCTCAGTTTCCTGAATATCCTTGTGCTTTTCTCCTGCTGTTCATCCTTCTCATTGCAGGATTAAAGTACTGTGTCATTTTATGGCTGCTCTTACCCAGACCTTCTCTCTTTTCATTGCTGATCAATTCCTTGTCAGTGTTTGAAGTAAGTGCCCTGCTTTGCTTTCCGTCCTGTAGACAAATCCTCCTCCTCCAAACTCTGAAAATATTCTTACATGATCCATATTCCTTTCCTAATAGAGGTCTGGGGTATTTACCACCTCTCCAGCTTTTGTGGCATATTAAATTTCCTGTCAATGTTTTTAAGTTACATGAAGAGGTCTTACTTCACAATGCAGTGGCAAATAACAAACAAATAAAATAAAATATTTAAGCCAGTTGATTTGGCTGTGATCTCAAGGATGAATCTCTGTAACTTCATAATCAACTTCTTTTCACTAACATATAATTTTAGAGACCATGCATTGTCATGCTGTGATTAGTATGAACCCAGCAGAAAACAGTTCATATTTCTAGTTTTTCCAATCTTATTATTTAACTCCCTGAGTTTACAGAACTAGGTAGAAAGCCCAAGATGGCAAGAAGGTCATATTCCTGGCTCTTTGCCAGCACCCTGCAGACATGTAAACATTTTTGAATATTCTGTAGTGTTCAGTGAAATATTCTATAAATGTTATTCTTGGACTCCAGGCTGATTTTTTTTTTAAGCATCCAGAGCTCTTGAGGGGTCTCAAATAACATCTAAATGCATAGTGTAATGCTTGTATTTGGTTAGCTTCAGAGAATTGGGTATATTTACCATACTTAACATTTGCAGATTGAAAATCAACATGTCTGTACCGCAGTGTGTAGTTGGAGAATTTATGGTGTCAGGTATTAATTGGAGTGGATTTGGGCACTTTACCACTCTCTGGGGACTTCTGTACTGAATAGTGCTTTAGAGAATGTATGTGTGTGTGCACATAAATAAAGTTACTCTTTAGGGAGACACTAAACTTCATCACCTCAGGAGGCCCCGTGCAGTCCTTGGGGCAGGAGACTGAGCTGCCTCTTCCCACCTTTGCCTCCAGTTTGTTCTGTGGCCTTTGAAAATTCCCAGCAAGTTTTGCTCCACAGTTTTCTACCTATAGACTGGGGAAAGAGTGTCTCATTTATCTCTGATTTTAACATCTCAGAAGGATAGATTATGATTTTAACATCTCAAAAGAGCAAGGGTAGGTTTTTGTCTTGGTGATAATGCTGGTTATGTGCTGGACTGGAGGCTGGTTATGTGCTAAGTTATTTGAGGAGTGCTCAGCAACCTCTCAGTCCTTTGGGGTTTAGCTGTTTGTAGGCTCAGTCCAAATGTTTGAATATAAACCCTTATGTTTTTCTTTTTATTTTTTTGAGCAAACAGTATTGGTGGTGTGTATTGTTCTGTGCTTGGTATGTCATAGGGCATTATATTAAATTTAGAGAGATTTTATTTTATGGGGGTCAGCAATGACATCCTCTTTATGAGATCTTGGACTTTGAGCCCAGCTTCAGTTAGGACACCTAGAGAGGTTGAAAACTTCCATAAGCAAATTGCAATTGCAAAAGCTGTCTTGCAGGGCATGTTCATGAAATTAATAAAATGTTCTGTGAAGCACACATGGTCTCCTGCCCTTGGATCAAGTGTGTTTGCCCCTGCCAGAAGGAGCTATTGAAAGTTTAATGATGTTAATTGTAATGATGTGGCATTGCCCACAGTCCCTTTGCTGGGTGAAGTTACCAGGCAGCCATTCAGTACCAGCAGAGTGACACTTAGGGCTTGAAGGACACATTGTTCAGCCTAAGCTTGTTTTCAAGTTTTTGGTCATTTTCTCTGGCTGTAAAGCTTACCAGGTATTAATACAGGTTGTGCTATAAAAGTGCCAGAAACCAAAATGAGTTAACAGAAGGTTACAGTGCTCTGGGAGTTGATCATCCTTTTTACAGACTGCCACTAGTTCATTACTATTTGTGGCATTTCTTTAACATTTCAATTGCCACGTATTTTTTTTCAGGATAACTTCCACAGCCAACTGCTGGAGGAATAGCTGGGAGTGCTTGTTTGTCCTCAGTGGACCTTTCTCCCCACTTGGACATTCAGCTCTGTAGTTCTGCAACACCTGTGTAATAAGGTTACACCTGTGTAAATGTGAGGAAATGTGCTGTGGAATAACACTCACCAGACAGCAGAATTTATTCCTTTCACATCTAAAAATAGCAGGTGATGTGAGGAGATGCAGGATTTCAGTTACCAGGTGTCTCTGACTGCAGGATTTAAAGAAAGCGACTCTTGAGCTCACCTGTCAAATTCACAGCATAGCTGGAGTGAAATCCCTGGTGAAAAAACTGTTCTCTGGTTTTTTACTTGATTGCTTATTGATAGTATGTCAAAATTATTTTCTCTAAAACCAGAATAGATAGCTGTGCCAAACATAGAAATACAGTATTTTTTGAGTTTTACTTCTAAAAATCTGCAGTTAGGAGTGGAAGCAAAAGCACCAAACAAAAAATGTATTTCAGAATCAGCATATTAAATGAAAAGTGCAACACAAATGTAAGTATAGGTGAGATTTTTTTTTTATTTTAGTTGCTTGTTTCATTATACAGAACATTGTTTTCAGAGTGGGTATAAAGGAAAGAAGAGATTGGTAACGCTATCATTATTAGTGAGGAGAACATTACTTCAGTGTGAAGAGATGCTCTTCTCTTGAAGCTTGTCAGCATAATAGCAATGTGAATTCAGTTGTGTTTGAGCTGGTTTCTTTTGAAAACCCACAGTTTCGATGTACATTCACCATCTTCACCGAGTCTCTCCTTCTTGGACAGGATTTTGGGAAGTGCCCTCGGTTGCGGCTCTTTACTCAGGAGTACATTCTGTCTTTGAATGAGCTGAATGCTGGAATGGAGGTGGTGAAGAAGTTTATTCACAGGTTAGTTACATTTAATTTTTGGTGTTTTTCCAATCCTTTGTCCCTGCTTTGGTGTCTTACTTCTCCCAACCCTGCTTTACTGGCTGTTAACAGTAGCTGGTGCTTTTTGGTACTGGCAAACAGCAAATAAATCAAGTCCATCAGGCAGTGTTGCTGAAGTCTCTTTTTAAAAATGCTTATTCTCAGATCAGTCTGGGATTTTCTGCCTGCTTCCATACTGCAAGCAAATGGGCTTTGCTGTGCATACGTTCTTCATATACATTTTAGACTGAAAGCCTCTGCAGAATGATTCAAATTAACTTTCAAGCTTGTAATGCTCACTCAAGGGTGAGATTTTGGGAAGACTTTAGGGATACCACATCAATTAGATTGATGATCAGGCCTACCTTTATTCATAAATGGGCCATTGGATTTACAGGGTTAAAATACCTCTGTTGTGGCCCTTCTGAAGATCCCCCAAGGGTGCCTATCCAGGTCTATCACCTCGTTCTCTCTGACTGGCTTTGCCCACAGAAATCTTCCTCACCATTATACCATCTTGTTTTTTGTTTTCCAGCATGCATGGTCCAACAGGACAATGCCCACATCCCAGGGTCCTGCCAAATCTTGTAGCTGTCTGCCTAGCTGCCATTTATTCCTGTTATGAGGAATTTATCAACAGGTCAGTATGAATTCCCAGTGAGCAGGTGTTACTCCCTTTCAGACCCATGGCACTGCTAAACAAGTTCAGCGTGAGACGGGTGTGCTAGAAAACCTGAGAGAAGCTGAACCTCCATTCCCTGGTACTCACCAAGGGAGTGAGGAAAGGCAGGGGTGAAAAAGGGGTTGTATGTAAATCCCTGTGTATCTGCAGCCCTGAACCCGAGCTGGTTTCACAACGCTGTCGCCGTTATTGTGGAAAATCTGATTCCTCACTTGCCGCAGAATAGACGCCGCGGTTCTTGACACACGAGCCAGTTTCCAGCAGACACTGAGGGTTCCCCTCTGCTATGTTTCCTGTTTGTTTATGCCTATCTGACTTTCCTCATGGTAGAGCACGGACAGGGGCTGCTCAGTGTCCAACACAAATTCCAGACAGAAGGGCTGCAGACAAATGTCTGGGCATGTACTATAGCCAGATACATACTTGGGCATGGATTCTGTTACAGCTTTGCACAACTTGGACAGGAAAGTTCACCTTTAGACTAAGCTGGTCTGTTAATTAGAGTAATGAAAAGCTCAAAATCTTTGTCAAATATGGGCTGCAGAACAGTCCTTTTGGAGCCTTTTAATGTTTTAAATTGATTTCAGTAATCCGATTGCACAGAAGAAAGCCATCCGGTGGGCTGGGGTGAAATGCAGAGGGAAATTGCAAAAACTCGTGGCTTCTCAGTGTTGCACTGTCTCTCCCTCTCTCTGGTATGTCTGTCTACTGAAATTATTTGTTTCTTTTTAAAATTTAGTCGGGACAATTCGCCAAGCCTGAAAGAAATCCGGAATGGCTGCCAGCAGCAGTGTGACCGAAAGCCCAATCTCCCCCTCCGCCTTCTTCACACGAGTCCTGACCTGGTCTCTCAGGAGGCCACCTTGACTGAATCCCGTCTCAAACCAGTTATTGTCACTTCCAACGAGATCCACGTGGAGGTGGAGCGCAACAACACAGCCAACCAGAAGATGACAGCCGGCGTTGGCAACGACAGTGAGCCCAACCTCATCGACTGCCTGATGGTCAGCCCCACCTGCAGCACCATGAGCATCGAGCTCAGTGCCCAGGCAGACAGGATCCTGGGCTGCTACGTGGAAATACTCAAGATGCTGTGAGTGGTTATTTTGAACGGCTTTTTGAACAATGTCATCTTAACAATGGGGGGGGGTTTTCCCACAGGCCTGTTGTCTTCAACATCTGTGGCTAGCCAGCACATGGTTATAAATCTTAACTCCAGCTCTGGAAAGTCCAGCCTTTGAAAGAGGCATCTGGCACTGCCAAGATGTTCTAAAAATAGCATTAGGAAGATGAAAATGGAAAGCTTATTTGTACAGTGAGCCTCAGGCATTTTACAGAAGACGGGATGTTGGTGCCAGTGGTTTCTGTTTTTGTTCTTGCCCACCAAAAATAAATTTAAAAAACCATTTGTCTCCTCCAGGACTCTTGGGATTGCCTGAGACAGAGCTAGGAAAGGCAGGTCTGTGCTAGGTTCATGCTTGTGCAGTGATAAGCAGCACCACTGCCCTGACTTTAGCAGGAGTTGGGTATGGTTATTGTTGTTCACTTAGATGTTCTCCCTTCATGTGCTTTTAGAAGTTTTATGAGTTACTCAGATTTTTTTGTATTAGAGTGGAGTCCACAGTTGTTTTGGTACAGCAGACCTATGTTAGGCCACAGGTGTTTCAGTCTTTGCCACAAAATGGTGGCAGGGTGATTCCTGGCAGGCAAATCTTAGGAATATCTTAAGCAGGAATATAAAGGAAAATGTTCCTGAGGAAAAGCTTGGTTTTCTCTGGATAAATAAATGAAAAGAATTAACAGAAAAGGTGGAGTGCAGAATGGGAGCTTGTAATAGAAGTGCAGTAAAACAACTTTGTTGGCTTTAACAGCTAGTTCTGATACTGAGTTGCAGTATGTTTTGTGGCAAACTGTTAAACTTCTGCGTTAATTATTTTTAAGCAGTGTAAAGCTTAATGAAGCCATAGTTGAACTTTTTAAAATCCAGGACATGGTGGGTGAAGTCTGGACTCTGCTATAAACCATGAGCAGTGCCTACACTGCAGACATGCTCATCTGGGGGTACATTGTCAAGGAATAAAATGACATCAACTGCTGTGATGGAGGATTTTGTGAAGGGTTTGTCCCACGTCTTCATTTTTCTTCAAAATACATAGTACAAATTTGCAGCATCACTCTTCCACTCACTGCTCAGCTGACTTGCAATTACTTAAGCACTCATTCAAAACTGGAGACAAGTGAATACCAGATACTGTTCCCATTAGATTCTTGAGCAGGAAGTTGCTGTGAAGGCTAATTTTGTATATATTATTTTTTTCCCCTGTGGCCTAGGTTCTTCTGCCTATAAAAGTGATGGCATTAAAAAAAGCACAGCATCTGAGTTTGCTTCATCTGGGGGCTTCTAAGTCTCCACGCACCCAGGTGCTACATTAAACACGTCGTGTATTTATTCCTGTCCCCTTGACTCTCCCTGTTTTCCATAAACACTGTGCACTCTCCAGTCCTGATGCTGCTTCGGATGCTGACTCACTAAGCATTGACGGTTTTGGTTTCATCATGCAGCTGACACACACTTACAAACAAATTCACAAATGGGCATGTTCTTCCTCACAGACTCTCCACTTTTAAACGTTTGATATGTCAGGTCCCAATTCCCATTTAATTTGCTACACAAAGGACTCCTTTCACTCCATACCTTAAAATAATCTATTTTTTAGATGCGTTTCCTGTCTTTTTAAAAATCAAGTTGTTCAGCAGCAGCAATGAAAATGGGAACGTGTTACTGTTAGAGATGTTGTAGGTGTCGGGCAGCTTTATGCCCTTTTTCTGCTTTCACAACAGGAGTTCTGAAAGGTGCAACCCAGAGGATGTGCACAGTGAGGAACCAGTGATAACACAAAACTGGTGCCACTCTCCTCAGAGTGCCCTGCAAGAGCCCATACCCTGCCTGGGAAAACACAGCCTGTGGGAATACAGGGCAGCTCCCAAGGCTGTGGCTCCACTCATTTGAGTTCCATTCCTAATCATCCCTTGGTTTTTTGGGTGCCTGAAAGCAGTAATGCTCCTGATTCTGCCCCTGGCTCACTGGGTGGTTTTTGATAAGTCACTTTTAATTGCCTCATTTTCCTTATTTGTAAAATATAGGAGAAGATTTTCAATGTTGTTTTTTAAATGCTGAAAGCAGTGATGGAAAAGCATTCTAGAAGGGCTTGTAGTTATTACCAAACATACAAGATAAAGCTGTTGTGATGCTGATTACTTTCATGCTCTAACTCTTCTTGAACAAAAGGTTTCTGTTGCATGAAATACTATTACTGTACTTTGAAAATCTGAGAATATGAAGAAAGAGAGTCAAAGAACATGCCAGTAGGAAGAAAACATTAATTATAAAACAATGGCTATCCAGGAGCTGAGCTCTCAGCAGGCATTCAGTAAAATAATGTTCTTATTAATAACAGTGGTAAACCAAACATAAATAAGTTGCTTAGCTTTGAGTTTGATTGTTCTTTTAGGTGTCTGACTCAGTATCATCATCAAAACAAGAGAGTCACCAGCGATGATATCTTTTTTACATAATTAACTTAGGGCAGCAGGGAGTAATTTATTTAGGCAAATTTTAATTATTGGAAGTTTAGCAAATAAGAATTCTCAACAGTAGCTTCAGCAGAGGACATTTTATTGTTCACCTAACTCTTACACAGTGCTTACTTTTTGAGGGAAACTCTCACTTCTAATATTGATGAAGATGTTATTTAACAATCACTGTAATACTTCACTTTTTGCACAGAAACCTAAAAGGGCAGTTTAGAAAGTTCCTCTCTGGAGCTCTTACAGCACCTAGAACATCTTTCACCCTTTTTCTAGTGTAGTTGAGTAACAAAACACAACTATTGCGTACTAAAGGAGAATAGAAAATCATGATTTTAAAGATGTTGGCAGATGACCCAAAGTCTGGGCAGATTGTAAAGGAGACACAGTCTCTAGGGTAACGTAGTATTTTGGTCCTGCACTCAAAAGTGGATCAAACTTCTTTTCCGATATTCTGGAACTCATTCTGCACTCTGAAAGTGTTACTGTCACCAGCCAATGCCTCCTGAATGCTACAAGTCTTAAACTGGTGCATAGAAAATGCACTAAATTAATTGAAAATTTTCTTTTCGTCATATTAAGTTAGAGACTCTGAGAACAGCTCAGCATTGCCCAGCTCCTGCTTGCATGGTTGTGTTTCCATGCATTTGGGAATGTCTCATACAGCCAAACTTGTGCTTCAACAGGACAACCACAGTTGCAGTAGAAGAGGCTGTGTCCACTCCTTGGGCTGGAGAACTTCCAAGTTTTCTTTCACCTGGAGGACCCCACTGCTTCCAGGGGGTGGGGAGGCACTTAAACTGTCTCTGCAGTGAAATCTGGGTCAGCAAATAGCAAGATGAACTGGTAGTGAGAACAGACCCCTTTTGGGGAAGCTCTGTTGGTGTTGTATCATAGGTTGTTGCCCTTTGTCTGTGTTATTTTTTGTTTCCATGGCTGCCTGTAGTGGCAAGGGTCGGTCCAGATGTCCAGACACTTGCACCCCTCTCTGGGGCCAATGTCTGTTCTGGGTAACCTTGTGTTGCTGTTTCTCACTGCTTCCGTGCCAACTGTGAGCAGTGGAGCCCATTTCTGTTCTCAGCAGTCAGGGCAGAACCTTTCTAGGGTCTTTCAGTGGTGCTAAATTTTCTTCTTTTGAAAAAGCTAAACAAGCCCATCTCAAAAGAAGGCTGAGCATGAAAAGGCACCTCACTGTTTTGCAGATAGCAGATTTGTGCCTTGTATTGACAAGGGGTCTGATGAGGCTTTTTCTCAGCCTGCCCTGGTGCCCTGAGCTAGACCATACATCATAAAATTTAGGGAATTGAACCTAGAGCCAGGGAAAGAAGGGGTCAGGTACATGTCTGGGAGTATGGTCATGTTATTGTCTGACAACAGAGGTTACCTCAATCTGCTCAGTCTGGAGAAGAAGCCGCTTCCAAGTAGTTGCTCTTGTCTCTTCATTATCCTCCAAAACCCGAGGATTTGGGGCTTGCAGTGCGTCAGAGATGAGAGCCACGGCTTTCCAAACACAAGCACCCACTGGAGCTTCCCCTGGCTGCTCTGCATTCCCCAATAGGTCAGTGGCATGCTCTGAATATCCCAAGTGGATTATCCTGTGTCATGTTTATCGAGGTTGCCCTGGGCTGCTCGTATGTTTTGGATTGTTTGTGCCGCACATGACATGCGGGCAGGTTTTCATTTTGGTGAAAGGTGATCCCGGGGAAGGAAAATGTATTATGTTGGCAGGCCAAGAGCGATGATGGCCCAGAGGCAAAGTCACTGCAGTCGGGGATTATTTAATTAATATGGTTGTTCTGTGCTCTGGCCAGCCCCCTGGGACAGGTTTCAGGGTGAGGGAGGCTGTGGGCAGTGGCAGGTGATGGCTCTGATCTGTCACCGCCTGGCTCGGTGACCCCCACGCGCTTCCCAGGAACCCGCGGCTCGGGCTGCAGCCTGGCTGCTGTGCTGCTCACCTAGCATTGCAAATTCTATAAAAATCAGAGCCAGGGAATTGTTCCCCCCCCTTCTGTAAGGCCAGTCCTGGGGTTTGAGCTGTGTGATGAGTGTTGAGCCCAGCACCCTTTGAAGAGCTGGGGAGGGAGTTTGTCACAAGCGCTGTCCCAGGATCTTGCTGCAGCTCTGTGCTCCCTCCTTCTCCTGGCCCAGCCTCTTTGTCTGGCTCATTGCAGTGGTTGTTAACTGCAGCCAGAACTAATCCATCTCCCTTTCTTTCCCTGCTTCAAACACTTCTGTCTTGCGTTGGAGCTTTGAATGGACTGAGGAAAAAAAAGAAAAAAGCAGCTGTCTGAAATGAAAGAAGAGTGCAGATGAGATGAGCTCAGACAGAAGGAAAATGTTTTTGAAAAGGGAATAGGTGGGAGGAGGAGAAACACTGTAGGCTTTTAATAAGTAGTTTAGTTTTATTCTTGTGCTGTGTTTGTTTCATGTTTCCTAGCTCAGATTGAAGGGATTACAGGCTGTGCAGATTTTATGTTCAGGTCTCACTCATGCAACCAAATTTTGTATATTTCAATAGGAGACTGTTTCTTTCCTTTCTTTCTTCCTTCTTCTCTTAAGGAAGCAGACTGATTTGTTCTCACTGCCCTCTCACAGACCTGCCCCACTCCCCAGCTTTGCGAAAAATCAGGGTGATACTGTCCCATTCTGTCTGCAGTTTCATTCTATTACAAAACAACTTTTTTTCTTACTCTTGCAATTTCCTTTGAAGCTCAGCCATGAAAAATTGATTGGTTCATATTATTAGTAATCACAACTCTCCAGATTGCTCAAGAGGGAACTTCAGTGGTGTAACACTTAGCCTGAGATGTCACAGGAGCTAAGCCTCATAGCGGGTCTCGGCTTTTAACCTTCTGTTGGAAAAGATTTGTAGGAGCATGTGATATGAGGCACCTGTAATACCTCTGAATTTTCTAACTAATTTTGACTTCTGAGTCTCCCCTGCTCAAAAATCTGCTTTTAGAGGTGTTTGTATCTACTGATAAAAATGTATTGTTTTTAAAATAAAATTAGCTAGGAATTTCTAAAGGGTATGTGTATTTAAATAAAACAAAATGTCTGGACTGTGTTCTCACACTTGACAATGTAGTGAGACCCAGGCTGTGTTGAGACCTGTGGCACTTCTCAGGGCAGCAGCTATAGATAGGTTGAATCAGCTCTCTCCTGCAGAGACCTGGTATTTAAACAAGAGACTTTCAGCTGAGCCTGAACACAGGCCAGAGTTCTGTGTCACCGACCCATTCAATGTGTCCATAGGTCAGAAGCAATAATCTTGTGGATAGCTTTAATTAATCAAAGCTTTGTTGAAAGAACCCAGAAAACTCATGTTAGAGATGCTGTGTCAGAGGTTTCCTTGCCTTATTTCAGTTTATATGACAAGCCTCATCCTCAGGTGTGTCATGATATTCACTTTACACTGACTAAATGGAAAAACAACCCCTGTAATGAAGTCCTGCATCATGTCTTGCTGTTCTGAGACATTAAACAGAGTTGATCATCTTCCTTATTTGTTCAGTGGCTAAGCAGGTGAGGGACTTTTTGTCTCTGGAAAGAATCTTATGAATAGGTGATCACAAAGTGCTCTTGCTGCCACTGACTCACACTAGCTTTAGGTTTGTGAGACACTCTTTGTCTCAGAGTTGCCCCTGGTTTAGACCTGAGAACAGAATTTTTCATGGTGTGGATTACTGTACTGATATTTTTTTGATTACTGTAACTTCACGTGTGCTCTTCTGGTTTTTAGTACACTGAACTGCTTTCAGTTCAGGTCACAGTGGTTCTCATGGGTTGGTTGCTTGCAGGACATGTCACACATTTGTGTAATTTGAACTCATTCTGCTCTTGGGGAAATGATAACTGTCCTGGTGGGATTTTTACATCACGATTCTCCATTTAAGTAAAACTTCTCTGCATGTTGCTTCTTAAGAGTACCCTGCTCATGCATTTAAATTCCTTTTCCTGTGAACACATCTTTGTGGATTGTCCAAAATCATGTGTGTTTATGGACATTTCTGGTTTATGTGGTTCAAAAGATGGACAAGACTTTTAGAAATGCATCCATCTTCAATTTCTGTGAGCTAGAACTTTCCCTTTGCAAAACTGCATTCTTCTGGAACAGTTTCTGTGCATGTGTTGTCCGTCTGTAATGCTATCAGTAGATACTGTCCGTTTGAGAACATCACACTTCGTTCCTTCCCAAAGACACACCACACTTTTGTGCCAAGTTTCCAGTAAGCTTGCAGCCTATCCTCTGGTTTTTAACACTGAAATCCAAAAGGTAGCAGCACTAAGAGGAGGTGGCAGGCTCTTCTACTTTGTTTCTACAGACATCCCCAGGTGTTTCCCTTCTGAGTGTAATGAGATTCACTTCTGTCTGTGCTCATTGTTGCTAATGGGACTGAGAGCCAGGGTATGGGCTTTGGCTGGTGGGTTTTGTGTCAGAAATGGATTTGGGGGTATCTTTGTTTTTTACAAAGGGGCTCATGCCTTATAGCAAAGAAAAATTGCTGTTAAACCTAGAGAAGAGCTGTAAATAGCAGTGGCCTGGTAATTGCTCTACCAGCTTAGATGAAAGTGTTACGTAGTGATTAAATGTCAACAGGTTTCATAAACAGCAAATGTCTTTAAGTTGACATAAAGACAGCCTCTCTGGAGGTCACTGTAAATACCAGATTTATTGTGCCTCAATGGAGAATGTGCTGAAAATGGAAAGGGAAATGTCACTGTCGATTTTGAGAGTGCTTCAGTAAACCAGAAAGGTTGTTGGTGCCCACAGTAAAAAGCTTTTAACTCCTTGAACTAACTGTTGGCAAACCATACTTAAAACCTGGTAGCCTATTAACAAAATGTTCATTTTGCAGGTCGGACTACGATGACTGGAGACCAGCCCTGGCCAGCTTGCTTCAACCTATCCCGTTTCCCAAGGAGTGAGTTTGCACTGTCTTACTGTTTATGGGCTTGTTCTTGTTACTGGATTTGTATGGTGAGATATACGTCAGGTAAAAAGTGATGGTAAATAGGAGCTTTGTGCTTCTAGTATTGATTTAGAAACTGAAGTTGATTTTGGCTGATGCAGAGGGATGTGAAGACCTCCCCTTGTTCAACTTCCTTCCCCATTTCTCTCAGATGATCCTGAAAAGAAATCTGGTTAACTAGAGACAGGCAGACAGGAAGGGAAGGAAAGCTGGTGAGGAGGAGAGCAAAGTGAGAGATTTAGTGGAGGAGGATGCTTCACTGGCGTCACAGAGACTCCTGTCATTTGTATTTTGCATTAAATGAAGAAGCTGCCCTATGGATCAGCCAAGCTCCCTCAGAAACCTATTAATGAACAGTGGTGTTTATAAAGTGCAGACCTCTGAGGACCAAAATTACAACCTGTAATTGTACAATTTGCTGGCTTATCATATCCCCTAATGACCTGATGTCTTGACTCAGAGGTCTAATCCTCCACGCCAGGTTACCTGGGCTACAGTGAGAGCTTGGAGATAGGTAATGATGTCTCTGTTACCTAAGTCAAACATGAGTCTTGGAGGAGCTGTAAACTAAACCACGATGCAAGGCACTTCACAAAATGACCATTAATTGCTTTACTGATGTATGATGCTAATTAGCTGTGACCATACCATAATTGCATTGCAATTAAAGAATACACCTGGCTCTTGGAGGAAGGCAAAACTCTGTTTGTAATTATATAATGGTATTCTAAGTATTTTACTTTCTTCTGACCCAAAGTTCCCACTGACACTAGTCAGAGCCTTGTCTAAGATGGACTCAAGAAAAGCTACAAGATTTGTTCCAAGTAATTTTCCTCTATAGGTTAATGAAAGAGGCTTTATCTTTTTGAAACCTTTTTTTTTTTTTTTTTTGGTCTTATGTGCTACAGTTGCTCAGCAAGTCCTTTTATTATCTGAAAAGAACGGAAAAGTGCTTGTTTGGTTTTTTGGGCTTTTTTCCCCNTAATGAAAGAGGGCTTTATCTTTTTAAAACCTTTTTTTTTTTTTTTTTTGGTCTTATGTGCTACAGTTGCTCAGCAAGTCCTTTTATTATCTGAAAAGAACGGAAAAGTGCTTGTTTGGTTTTTTGGGCTTTTTTCCCCACTCTCCTTTCTCTCAGATCCTCATGCTGTTCTGTTTTCTGTTTTAAATTTCAGGGCTCTTGCACATGAGAAATTCACAAAGTAAGTTTCTGGGGCTTCTTTGTTTTATAGAATAAATACTTGTACTAGTCAATAATAGGAACGATGCATTATTCAGTATTGTGTCTCTAATGGCTTTTATCTGTGAAGGGCTGTAGGCATGTTCTGTTAGCAATAAAAAGTTTTCTTTGTAATTTATTGTGCTAGCAGGAGCCCAAGGACCAAAGCCACTGGGTGCTGATAGAATTTACAAAGTAGTTTGTCAGTGCACATCTCTGAAACATTTTGTAGGCTATTGTGAACAGACACTGTCCTTAGTAATCACTTCTAGGCATCACATTTCATTTTTATGGAAGGAGTTCAACTGGTTTCTCTCTAAAGTGCATATATATATATATAAAATTTCAGGTGTTATTCAAAAGAAATGTGATACTTGTGCGGATACTGCAACCAGCAGCTGCTTATTCTTGTCCTTCTTACTCTTATTTTTTTCAGGGAGCTGAAATACGTGATTCAGAGATTTGCAGAAGACCCAAGGCAAGAAGTGAGTTTGTTTGCAGTTTACACAGAGCATTATTTGGAGGGACTGCAACTGCAGTTGTTCAGATCTCTCCTTAAGCAGTTTGTTCTAAAACACGGTGTGGTTTGACTCTGCCAAAGTCTGTCAGGAGTGGTGGCCACAGGGTGGTTTATGTGTAAGGTCTATGTGTTGTTACCTCCTTGTCTGACATCAGCTGATGTCCTTGTTCTGCAGTAAAGTGCAACCAGCAAGATTTTCCCACTCTGAGCTTTTCATCTTCTGTACAAAAAAAAAAAAATGGCAGCAAAATCTGTGGATGCATGCAGGTTACAAAATAACAGGTTTTATGTGGCTGTGTTTCAGCTACGTCGTGTGCAAATGACCGTAATTCTCCTGAATTGGCAGCAGAAAGGGGGTGGGAGGTGTGGTTCTGGGGTGAGGGTGTTGCTGCAGCCTCGTGCTGGCTGCACTCAGAGCCTGCTCTGCATCATCAGCTTTGGCTGAGTCAGAGGGAACCTCTCATCCACACTGATTCTTGCTTTTGGCATAAAGGCAAGAAAGCTCCCTCAAACTGTGGGTGAAGCTGTATCATCGCTGCCCAGAACTCCTCATTTTTATGGGTTTAGCTCTTGTAGGCAGTAGTTACCCTTGTCAGAAGAGACCTTCTTGTCCTAGAATGGCACCAGGATTTCATCTGTCACTAGTGTTCTGTGCCCAAAGGAAAGAATTTACCTCCCCCACACACACCTCAGAAATGAAATAGAACATCTGTTTCTTCAAGTGAAGGGGGAAAAAAAAGAAAAGGAAAAAATAAAGCTTAATTATGACTTCTCTATTAAATTGTGGGACTAAATATAGTAATCTCTACAGTGGGCCAGATTTAGACTAATGGTTGTTCAGTGGTGCCAGTTCTCCAGTGCAGCTTCTGTGTTATGTATCCCTGTTGAGTTTTCCCTGTGGATTTCCTTCACCCCAACTCTGGTCAGTTTTTATTAGAGCAGGAGTAATCAGAGTTGTTAATGATTGGAATGAGCAAGCCATCAGCCCCCACATTTGGTATGCAGATCACATCAGATGTATAGACACACATGCTGGGAGGATGGGGGGAAATGACAGAAGCTGAGAAATTTGTGGGGTTTTTTTGTTTGGTTTTTTGGTGGTGGGTTTTTTCCCAAGTGAAAGGAGCAGTTCTAGATTAGAGCCATTTCGTGTTTGATTTGTGTGAAGGGAATGAAAAGGGCCATGCAGTAAGGGATGATGCAGCTTCCCTCATGGTTATACTGAAAAAATGGATTCTGGGAGTGGAGACTGGCCTGCAGCTCTGTGGGTTGGAATATTAACCATGAAATTTCCAGCAGCCCCTGGTTTTGCAGTTACTTTTGGCCCGGTGTGGGAGATGCTGGAGGTTATTGGCAGGAACTGTAACCTTCCCAATGTGTTCACTTCTTGGCAGGTGCACTCGTGTTTGCTGAGTGTGAGGGCTGGCAAGGACGGCTGGTTCCAGCTCTACAGCCCTGGGGGAGTGGCCTGTGATGATGATGGAGAGCTCTTTGCCAGTATGGTACGTGTCTGCACTAATGTGAGTTTGGAAACTTCTTTGCAATAAGTAACTAATGCCTAGTTGGCAGTAACAAGAGTGACTTGTTTCTGTCAAAAAATAAATTATCAAAATCAGGATTTTGTTAACTAAGAGTGTTCACCAGAAAATCCAGATCTTTCTGCCACCAAATCCATTGATCTCCCTTGCAGTCACAATTTGGTTTGCACATTACTGTTCTCTTTTTGAACCTTGGCGTGTTTTCTCACTGGTAGTGTAATACACAAACCATGCTTGTGCATATGTATATATTTCTGTATTTATGAATATCTGTCTTTCTCTGTATGAAAAACTCTCTCAGGGAACATGGAATACTGGGAGACAGACTGTTCTGTACATCCACACCTATAGTTTACATTTATAGGCTACCCTGGAATTTAAAACCAGCAGCTATATTGGCTTAATCAAAGGATGGATGGATAGATATAAAAAGGTGTTATCAGTGTCTCTGCCCAATTACATTGTTGTGAAGAGGTGTAATTAGAAACCAGCATTCCATTTTCAGTTATTTCTTTTGTAACTCTGAGAAGAGCTAGACAGAAAATAACAGGTTTTAATCAGTGATGTGATTTAAGCACTGTCTTCCTCTGCAGCCTGGGTCAAGTCATGTAGGTGTCTCTCTATATTAATTCTCCATATACCAAGTAAGATGGAAATGATAGTACTGCCTTTCCCTGGGAAGGGGCGAAAAGATTTGTTGAATTTGGCTTTGGGTACATAGTGAAGTGAATTTCTACACTTTATCTCCCACATGCTGAACATTTTGGGCCATAAAGAACATAGATGTCTGTCTATACCCTTAAATTCAGATGGATCAGATACCTCTGAAACTGATAATGGAAGAAGAGTGTTCACAAAAGGTTTCACCCCTCTTCACTGCTCATCTGTCTTTTATCTTTGAAAAGAAAATTTCTTCAGAACTGTATAATTTCTCCTGAGAGCCGTTGTGGTTCAAGATATTTATGAGCATCAGGAGATGGCGTGCATGAGAAAGCACAATGCTAACAGACATTAATATGCAGTACTCTGTGCCCTTTGCTATGATGTTGATAAATACTTAAAGAGCTGCTAACGACTAACCATAAAGTTGGAAAAACACCCTGTTCTGAGATGCACCTAATGTTACTTTACTGTCAGTGTCAGTATTTTCCATTGCTCAAGAAAACCTCTAAAAAAACTTAATGAAAACTGCATGCAATTAAATCCCTTTTGGCTTGGAGGTTCACTTTTTTAAAGGCCATCTGAGTTGATGGATGGTTAAAGAAAAAAAAAGATTTTCTGTTTTTCTAAAGAGCTTGCTGGTAATGAAGCCATGATTCACATAGGATTGACCTCATCATGGCATGGTTGTGATATTTTCAGCAGTATTGAACATAGTGCAGGCAATGCCATGAGCTGGGGGGCCACAGAATGTATTTACAAGGTTACTGTAGGGTAGTGTTGGTGTTGAGTCCACATAATGGGGCTCTTCCTGCCTAGGCTGTTGGAAAATTCAAATTCTCACATAGTGCTCTGCAGCAAATGGTGAATCAGCCATCTGGACTATGAAATAACACTTTCTTCTAGGAGCCCAGACTTCCCTGCATTTAATCTCTAAGGCTTTTACGTTGGATGTAATATGACCACCTTATTTTCTGAGAAGAGAGGTATTTGATTTGTGCAAGTGGCTTTGCGTTTCTGCCATAGGCATTACTGTGTGATGTCACATGGTGCTTCCTGGAGCTTGCAGAGAATCTGCAGAACAGTTTTGTCAGCTCAAGGACTCGAAGGAGTGTCACTCAGAGGATGTTCTCAGCAGTTCTTTCCTTTCAAGGAAAACTGAGCAAAAGAGAGAGCAGGATAGTGGTCCAAGAACATGAAAACCCGTGAAGTCACCTCTGACTCAGTGCTCAGGGCTGCCAGATTTTTTTAAAGCAGTCCTTCCTTCCCCAGTCAGGTCCTGTCTGCTCATCCTTCAGGTGATTTTGTCTGTCACCACCCCTTAACCAAGACCAGCAGATTGCCAGCAGCAGTGCCTTTTACCTATTCACCCAGCCCACACAGCCCCTGCTCCCCAGCTGGCATTTCCAGAGAAACCGAAGCACAAACAGATGCGAAAGCAAAATCCCCGGTGCTTCCCCTGGGGCTGGGTTCATCAGGTTACTGGGAATGGGGGCAGTTGCACAGCTGCTCTGATGTTTCCTGGGGAGCCTCTAGCAGGCTGTCAGCTGGGCTCCTTTATGGAGAAAACCTTCCCACTCCCTCAGATCTCACTGAGCATCACCTTCTTCGAAAAGTCACTTCCATTCAGCGGTAAAGCTGTTGAGGTACTGCAACCCTAACTGTAAAGAGAGCCTTGATTCCTTTAGGTTTATTGCAAATACTTAACACTTTTTGACTGCTTAGCAATATCCCTTCCAGAGATATATGTGTTTCGTAGGCCTACACCCCTAATTTTCCCTCTGTTTCTTGAATAGGTTCATATTTTAATGGGATCCTGCTATAAAACAAAGAAGTTCCTGCTTTCACTGGCTGAAAATAAATTGGGACCTTGTATGCTGCTGGCTTTGAGGGGCAACCAGACAATGGTAGAGGTAAGCCCTCAAAACATGTGGTCACAGAGGTTTGTGAGCAGTGTTCAGGTTCACCCTGCCTTTCCCAGAACTGGATCTAGCAGGGGTCAGGTTTGTGTTATGTCAAACGCCAGCAGTGGGTGATTGTGTTTCTCTGAATTAAGGGGAACAGAGTATTGTTGTTCTGTAGATATGGGCGTGAATTAAGTGAAAGGTGGGGAGGAAGAGATTGTTTGCTGTAATGCAGCTGGAGAGGTTAGGATGGGAAATAAATGGCTATGGTGGTGTCGGCTGTGGTGAGAGATCACAATTCACAACCACAAGGCTTTTCCATGATGAAATGCCTGATGCTTGTCTTGCCACCTGCAAAATGAGCAGTGCACAGGAAGTGCCTTTATAAAACCTTATTTGCTTGCGTTAATACAAATTTTTTATGCTTATGATTTGTTATTTTTGTTGTGCTAATAGTTTATACATATTTTTCTGGGTTTCTTAAGAGAAGTTTCTTGATGAATGTCATTATCAGCAGAAAGAGCGTGGATAAATAGATGGAAGGAGTTACAGTTTTTCATTGACTTAGATTTGTGCGTGCTAATTTAATCCAGTAAATAAAGGAGCATGCTGCATGCATTTGAATATAATGTTGCTGGATTTTTTTTTTCTTCATTAAAAATAATTGAAATTGTGGAGGGAATAAAAGCTTTGCATTTTAATTGCAATGGCATGATACATAGCTGGAAAGGAAAGGCAGCATAGAGGGGCAGCTTGTGTCCTAAATCTGTGACCCACTGGAGTCATCCCTTGGGATCTGACTTGTGCTCTTGGCAGTCCCTTCCCCAGGGTGCCTTCCGAGAGAGGTGAGGGATGTCCTGGCCACAGCAGTGAGCTCCCAGCATCCTCTCTTGGAGCCTCTCTGCCCTTTACCCATCCTCCCTCATGCACTGGGTGCACCTCACACGTGTTCTGCTTGCACAGAAACCCCAGCACTTAGGGAAGGAAAATCTGGCCCTTAAGGAGCTGCTTGGCTCTGCTGCTGCTGGTGTGCAGTGTCTCAGCTCTGCCAATGCCCAGCCCTTGCACCTGGGAAATACTGGGTGGATTGTCCCTGTCCTGGAGAGGGCTGTGGCATGGAGCCATCTCCCAGGTCTGATGTTAATAATTGCACCTCTCAGTCAGAAGGAATGAGCACTAATTGTGAGGCAGGATAGACAGGCTGGCTTTTGGAGATTACACTTCATTCTTTACAAGTGTAAAATTATTTTCTTGTGTTGGAAGGGCCATAGATATTGCTATGATATGCTCTAATCTGACCTCCATCATGCATGCTCTAAAAACTTACCCAGGAATTTAATTTAAACCAGCATGCCCAGTGTGATTAGGGTAATTGAAAGAAACGGAATGAAAGCCCTGCACTGACCACTCTTCTTTTGTTTCTGCTGCTAGATTTTGTGTTTGATGCTGGAATACAACATCATTGACAATAATGACACCCAGCTCCAGATCATCTCTACCCTGGAAAGCACAGACGTGGGAAAGAGAATGTATGAACAGCTGTGTGAGAGGCAGAGGGAGTTAAAGGAGCTGGTATGTCACCCTGCACATATTGCCATAGTACGTTGGGCTCTGTGCTCTCCACAAATGGAGGTACAAAAGAAAGACAAGCAGGGTGTGAAATTCCCAGTTAACAACAGGATGGGGGCAGTCCTCAGAGGATTTTACTGTGAATATATATACTCTGTGATATTTACTGATGTGACTAATCCCATACTATGTTTATGAATGATATTCAGTAACCTGCTTAGGATCCGTGTGAAGGAGTAAAGGTGAAACCCTGCTGTCTCAAGTTCTTACAAGTCAGCTTGTCAAATTCTGCCACCTTTTGACATATGAGTAGCAAATGGTTCTGGTGCTGGCCAGCATTTCTGAATGCTCTGACATTCACAGCATTTCACTGAGATGGTCTTTAGGTCTAGCTAGAGCCGATAGAAAAAGATTCTTCCTGATTTTAAAGAGAGGACCTACAGATTTAAAATTGACATGCTTGCATTAGCACTTTTTTACCTATGCAAAGATACCACAAACTTCCTCTTTCCTCTTTCACATTTATATTTGTATAATTTTTTTTTACTTATATTTGTCTTTAACCCCTGCTCCCAGCTTAAAAGTAGATGCATTTTTTGAAATCAAGCAAATGATTTTATCAGCTGCACCATCTTAACCCCTTTGCTCACTTTGCCCAGCATTTTAAAGCTGTTTCCTTTAAAGTGAAAGTAGCCAAATGTTGCCAGGCTGAAGCAGACAAATGGCATGAAGACCCACTTAGCTGTGGTTAGTGGGTGTCCCTGGGGAGCCACAGGCACACTCAGTGCAGGAAAAGCAGGGATGAGGTGGAAGGGCTAGCAGGAAGCTTTGAAATGGAAACAGGGTTTGCACTAGTGGGGAGCTCGCTGTGCTTCAGTGAGTCTGAAATGTAGAATGGCAGCTTGTTTGACCAAAATATCCTCTCTTTTACAGCAAAGAAAAGGTGGCCCCACAAGGTTAACACTGCCATCCAAGTCCACAGTAAGTTAACCATGTCAATAGAAAAACAAGCTTTGTTTTTCCATATTTATACACTTGATTTATGTTTGCCATGTGGCACAGTGGTTTTGGGCAGTTGAGTGGGGAGCCATTCCACTTGTTCTGTCAACACAACTGGAATTCCCACAACCAGGGGCACATTTCTGTTCTCGGGTCTGTGCAGCAGTTTCCAACAGCAGCAGCAGCAGGTTGTCACATTTATAGTGCTGTTAAGATTTGGAATGGCAGCTCTGGGGATATAGTTTTGCATTACAACGGCAAACTTCGCAATGTCCAGTTCTGGATTTTAGTCATGGAAGTCTCAAAGACACCCAGCACTATTGCATTTAAGCCTGGTGCAAAGCCAGACTAACTTCACTGAGGCCAGGTAATGATGCTGAGCATAGCTAGGACCTCAACCTCGTGGTTAAATCTTCATGAGGTTTAAAGACCCATCTTCAGCAGTTGCTCTGACACTGAAGCCTTTGTGTCTCTTAAGGATATACACGCAAAGTACATTTTTGTCCTAATGTTTGGACAAATTTTTCCCAGGGTGTGTGAAGCAATGCTGCCACAAGAGCCCAGCTGCTTGCCAAACAAACAGAAACTGCTCTGTGTGGTTCTCTCTTACTGTAAACAAGTGGAGCAGTTGTGCAACCCGCTCTGGTTACCAGTATCGGTGACACCGCACGCTTCCAGGCTGGCACCCGCAATCTCTCTTACCCATCTCCTGTGTGCCTGCAGGATGCAGACCTGGCCCGCCTGCTGAGCTCGGGGTCTTTTGGGAATCTGGAAAACCTCAGCCTGGCCTTTACCAATGTGACAAGTGCTTGTGCTGAGCACCTCATCAAACTGCCTTCGCTCAAGCAGCTGAACCTGTGGTCGACTCAGGTGAGTGCTCTGCAGCCTGAGACCAGGAGCAGGAACCAGTGCTGACTAATTCTGAAATTCCACACCACGTCAGCACAGGAGGAGTGTGTGAAGAGTCTTGCTTAGATGACTTTGCCCTCCTGCTATTTTTACAGGGCCTTCCTGTGGTTTAGCTCATCATGGCAGCTGATTTTTTTTTCTCTTCACCCTTTTTTTTCCCTCCAGTTTTTAATTTTTTTTTTATTTATAATTATAAAGTGTTGCTGTTGTCTTGGGTTGAATGTTCCAGTTGGGCATGGTTTCTGCTGTCTACTGAGTAGAACCTGTGCTGCTGTTGATCTGGGAAATGCTTCTGCTTGCACCCAGATAGGATGAAAAATGATGCTGTGGAGCTCATGTGGTCAAGCAAAGCACAGTGTCTGTGCAGTTTAGGCAGTGAATTTCTTGAAAGCTGATCAACCCAACAGCAAAAAAAAAAGAAACTCAGATAATGAATAAGTAGAAGGAAATTATAATGAGAATGTGATTATTTTGTAAGCAAAAAAAAGACCCAAGTTAACTGAACAAATTATTCTGCTGTTGATTGAAGGAACTTCAAAAATAAATTTTTTTTCTGTGTTTCCCTGCTGGTTTTGCTCTCTTTGAGGTCCTCCACCGAATAGGTTCCCGCATTTTCTGTTAGCACCTGTTTGTAGTGCTCTCAGAAAATAAATTATTGTCGGTGCAACCGCAAAAAGCAGCATTTTTTTAACGAAAATGGCATGTAAATGTTTTGTTTTGTTTTCTTTACTACTTTGTATCCCAGAAATACCCTCTCTTTTTTGTATCAGGAACATGAAGTAGAAACTGATTGCTCGCTTATTTTAAGGCTGTTTGTATCTCCTCCAGATTTGCCTTAACAATGTAACTTCTGCATTTGAAGACCTTTGATGCTTCTTGTTCAAAATGAGTTTGATTTCACTGAACAAAGTGAACAAAGAGGCTGCTTTCTGTGTGGAGTTTCTTTTCATTAAAAAATTTAAGAAAAAACCGGTTTAGATTCCATTTTATTTTGCGATATCCTGGTTTACATTAATCTAGAATTTAGAAACAGCAGAAACCAAGTGGGTCAATAGAACAATTACCAATCAATAGTGCATTGTTCTTGAGACCAAAATAGCTAATTAATACCACTTGCACTGTGCTTTTTTTTGTGTGATGTGGCTGGGAGCTGGCTGAGGCTGCCATAACCATCATGTACAGCCTGGGTGGGAGCCCGCTCCTACAAAGTCCAGGCTTCAAAGGCACCGCTCTAATGAAGTGATGGCCTGTGGTTAAGTAGCCAAGTCACTTAATTTCTCTGTTCCCCGCCTGCGAGACGGGATAAAGCTCTTTGCTTTCTCTGCTGTCACTGGCGATGAGCAATGGGAGCGTGGCTTGCAGGGCTCCTTCAAAGCCCATTTCCCCACCCTGCTGTCACTGAGGCCCTTGCCCGAGGTGTGGGGCTCATGTGACCCAGCTCTGCTTGTGCCCCGCAGTTCGGCGACGCGGGGCTGCGGCTCCTGTCCGAGCACCTCACCATGCTGCAAGTGCTCAACCTGTGCGAGACGCCGGTCACGGACGCCGGGCTGCTGGCACTGAGCTGTGAGTGACAGAGCGGGGCTGGTGGGGACTCTGGGCTGGGTTCTGTGGAATCCACGTGGGTTCGGGCAGGAGCTGCATCTCTCAGTGCTACAGCGCTGCTTCTGCAGGGATTTAGGACAGGCTGTGGCTGTGTTTGGGTTTAACCTTCCCTTCAGCTGTGGGGTGGTGACCTGGGTCTGATGGTGCTGAGTGGCCTCGTGTGGGCTTTGTCCTCCTGAGTCCTACTCCAGATCTTGCCTCTGGCTTCACTCATGGCACCTGTCCCCATCTCACGTGGTGAGCTGTTGCCCAGGGACTTCCCAGATTTCTTCTTGTGGGTATCTCCTCTGGGTGGGACCCATCTTTGTGGTGCAGGAGGGGAAGATTGAAAAGCCATCTTGCAGCTTCTCATTTCAGCAACTCTGTGCAGCAGGTTCTGTGCTCCTTCTGGCATTTTTCGTTCCTTGGTTTTTGGGGAGGTGAAACTCTGCCTGGTCTTAGTTTAAACAAGGCAAGGCAGAGAAAGGCATCCACGATTCTCTGAGCACTGAGAGCTGCTCAACGCGCTGGAAAGAAACTTTCCCTCTTGCACCCAGCAGTGCCTTCCAGACCTCACTGTTGGGTTTGGAGGGCTGCTTTAATAGTCTTGATCCTACGCAGACGTGCCAGACAGGCCAGTAGTTATGGCTCATCTTAGGAAACTATTCTGCTAAGTACTGGAACCTAAAATGGGAATGGGGGGAGGAGAGGGAGGACTGCCAGACCGGCATGGCCCCTGTGAGCACCACACAGAGCACTGAGAATGGGCACTATTCAGAATAATGTGCAGGAAACCGATTATGAGAAGTTGACTGAACTCCTTTGAAGTCAGCAGTCTTAAGCATATGCTTAATGGCCCTTCCTAAATAGGGACTTTTTCCTGGATGAGGGCCCAAACAGCTGTTTATCCATTTGTATTTCTGTATTTTATGCTATTCAGCTTTTTTCCTGGGACTGCTGCACATAGGCATGTCTTGTTTATGCTTTGGCCTACTGTAAGCATGGTATTTTAAGAAAATGCAGCATGATCATAAATATTTGTGTGTTTTCTCTTTTAGCCATGAAGAGCCTGTGTAGTTTAAATATGAACAGCACCAAACTTTCAGCAGATACCTACGAAGATCTCAAGGTATTTGTGAATTGCATCCTCTAAAAATGAGAAGTAGCTTTAGCAAGAGCATGGTGGTGATGTCTAGGGCAAGGAGAACTGACCCTGTGGAGCAGGTAGCATGAAAGTTATCTGAGGAGGTGAAGGGGATTATTTTGTACATACAATGACTGAAAGCAGCATTGTGAGGTTGCTGGCTTTGGTGGACCCAGGAAACATTTAATATACTTAGTGGGGGAAGTATGAGATAGAATCAGCAGCTCAGTCTTTCTGCCTGTGCTATCAGCAGTAAAGGCTTTATCAGTAAAAGTTTCATAAATAGAAGCATATTGGTTGTTTCTGATGAGGATACAGAGACAGGTACAATCTAATGCACACCACATCCTGTACTGGTAACGGGACCAAAAGTAACTTGGGTGAACAGTATTGTGAAACTTTGATTTGGAATGCAGAGGGAGAACTGAAAGCATCGAGGAAGATGCAGATTGATCTTGACACGTCTAGGGCTGGAATTGGGCTCTGAGCAGAAACATCTGCACAGATGCCCAGTTCTGAAATTTGACATGTAATGTCTGGTTTTACTGTGAGTTTATACCCACTTAGACAAAATGGTGTAAAGAGCCAGGATGTAGCCCCAGGTGGTTTCAAAGCTTGCTTGAGATGTGTTGGCTTTCACGACTTCACATGGACTTTGCCTTCATTCTGGTGGTGTGTGAGTCGCATCTCCCAAAATCTTACCTTAGGACTTACCAAGGACTCAAGATGAAACTTGACATTTGCTTGTCTTGCATGTTGAAACAGATTGGGCCACATTTACTTAAAAGGTCACAACCTTGGGTTGAGTTTGGAACTTGAAGCAAGTCCTGTAACTGCTCTGCTTTCAAAATTCACTGCAAACATCTATCTTTGGTTCTGGCTTGGGAGCCAGGGCTCCCCTAGGGACTCAGCTGCAATGCTGCTTGCATGGAGTTTTCAAGATCAAGTTTTAAAACTTGTGTCACAATTGTATATGCAAAGAAGTCCTTGGAATTAACAGCTGGCTTGCAGATGGGTTCACACAATGGAGCTTGTATCAGGCCCCAGGCATTTACAGACAATCAAGGTCAATGCTGTATTTGGCCCAGGGCTCTGAAATCACATCTATTGAAAAGCTCCTCCAGTCCCACCCCTGCTTCTTGAGCGCCTTTGCCACTCACTCCTTCCTGGAACTCACATTTCCCTTATGGTTCACTCTGCTCTGGTATGGCATTAATAGTCCTTAGCAGCCATACAAGAAAGTGACTTGCCAGGGCAAACAACAAAACTGCCTGTGAGCAAAGTCCTGATGATTGCAGAGAATTCAAAAAGCTGACAAAACAGCCAGGCATCACTTTATCCCCTTTCACCTCTTCCACTGAGATTTATCTTGGTGGCCATTTTTTTAGGGCTCTGTGTGTGTTCAAAGGTAGTTTCTCTTCCTGTGGCACATGGTTGTAGGTTTGTTAAGAGCAGCTCAGACTTCAAAGAACATATTTTTGATACAAATCTTTCCTTCTTCTCACGTTGGTCTGCAAGAGCATTTGGGGCACAAGGCGGTGATGACATTTCCTCTCAGCTCCATCCCCCACCCCACTAAACACGCTTGCACACACACACAGACACCCACATATGTACCAGGCAGCCTGAACCAGACAATAAATAAACACCCACTACTGAAGTCATTATTGCCTAACTGAAAAATTATTTGCTGGCAGTGTCTGTAGGATTATGAATAGCTCTTATCAAAATATGCGTGCACATAAATCAAGGAGTGAGGTAATAATGACTCCTAGAAACTTCCAAGTCCTCAATTATGCCCTGGCCTAATTAAACGTGTTTATTTGTTTTGAGAGAATTAGCCATGCAATTATGGTCAGGGAGCGTGGAAAGGGGACCGAGTAGGAGCAGAGCAAACAGCCGATCCCTGTCTGCCCCATGTGGGGTGATCCAGGAGTGATATGGCCAAAAGCAGCAGAGCTCTGGAAGGGAGACCACAGAGACACCAAAAGTTGATATAATGTTCCCCTAATTGTTTTAGTACATGGAGGGTAAAATGAGCAGTGTGGAGGCTGAAGGAGGAGCGTGTCTCTTGCTGCAGTTTGAGTCCACTGCCTTCATGGTGAAAGTTGGACAGACACGTTTTGCTCAATATTTGCATTAAAAAAATGAAGATCAGGGTCTGATGTGGACCTGGTGGCTGGTGCATGGGTTTCAGAGCAGGTGGGACTTAGTCCCATGTGTCTGTAAGGGCTCAGCATCGTTTTCCTTTGTCACACCCGCCTGCTCCAGCTCACCGCTGAGCTCAGCACTGGGCCCAGGCTGTCACACCTCTTCCTTTACTTGGTGGTTGACAAATCAATCTTCCCATTTTTCTGGGAGGTGCTTTATCCCTTTCTGTAGCCCTCCTCCAGATTTGGATATGACCTCTGTATCGAGAAAGTCCAGGGATTGTTTCCACACAGGAGCTCCCAGGCCAGAAAGCTGTGTCTGCCCTTTCCCTCTCCTGGGCTTCTGTCCTCCTCACCACCAGCGGGGCTCTGTGCTTTCCTTGCCAAGGGGAGGTGCTTGTATCCTCTTTTGGGAGCCCACATTCAAAATACAACTATGGTCTTCAGAACTGCACAGGTCCCAAGCTCGCTGTCACACAAAACGTCACAGGACACAAAGTTTTTTTTTTGCTTTTTTACCTACCCTGGGCAGTCATCAACACCAACAGCAGTGGGGCAAGGTGCTCTCCTTCCCCAGGAAGTTCTTTCACTGCCCTCTTCTCTGTTCCTCCTCCAGATTTGGATACCACTGTTGGATAAATACAGGGGATGATCCCACACAAAAGATTTGACAGGAACTTTTTACCTGAGCCCTGAACACATTGTTAATTCTGACCTTTCCTCCCCTCACAGGCTAAACTCCCCAACCTGAAGGAGGTGGACGTCCGCTACACCGAAGCCTGGTGAACTCTCCCTGCCTCCGACTCTTCTCTTTTGCTTCTTGTCAGAAGGAAAAGATTTTTAAAACAGACAGATTGAAACAAAACAGAAAATAACTTTTGGTGAATTCCTGTAGAGCAGTGAGTCTGGGGACTTGGTGGCAGGAGTTGTGGTTGTGGGGTAGCAGAGTGGAGTTTGTGTGTGTTGGGAGAACGGGGCAAGCCTGGACCCCATCGGATTCTTTCAGCTTTGTGATTTCAGAATCAACATAATTTAAATTGAAAAGGAAGGAAACAAACAAACAAACAAAAAAAAGACTTTGTAGCAGCAAGAAGATTATAAAGAGGAAAAAAACACCTTTGTGGATTTTATTTGCCATTGTGTTTTATGCCGTGTGGAGAAAAAAATATATTCCGTTGTCCTTACTTACCTGGGTTTCCTTGGCTGGCACCCGGCCAGCCAGAACTCCTGTTTCACCAGTTTTGCTCCAGAAAATCAAACTTCAAAAATCTCAAGAGAAGAAAACCAAAACCAATATGATTTTCACTTCCCCCCATGTCCTTGCAGTTATTATGCAAACTAATTTTGTTGTACATAAGATTTACATAATGCACCTATTTAAGAAAATGGTTCACAAATAACAGGTCTGGGACCTGTCTTTTATTTATGAATTGTTAATTCTTTTACCCTTTTTTTTTGCGTATAGTACTGTATAAACTAGTTTGCCGTCTTGTTGTTATTATTATTTTTTTTAAGGAAATGTCCTCCTTGAAGAATTGCCTTTTAGTAATGCAAACTGTATTATACTCCCTCTTTGTCAACATTCATCGCGTTGTCTTTTTGATTTCAAAATGCCTCAAATGTTATCAAATAGGAAGGAAAATCTTTATCAAGGGGGGCCTGGTTCTTGGGGGAGGGGGTGCAGGGATTAATAAAAGTCACAATTCCTTCCAAAGTCTGAAAACTTTCTTCAATCTTTTAAGCCATGTCAGGTTCAAGCATGGGAGATGGGGACACGACGTTTATTTTGCCAATGGGGTGTTTGCAAACTGTAGATTTTACAAGTTGCCTCCGTTGATTTCTGTTTACGTCCGATATTTCAAAAAGAGAAAAAAAAGCTCTCCCTCCACTTTGTGCATCAGCTTTTTCTGGGTTTTTTTTTCCCCCCTCCTCTCACTCCTTGCCCTGTCCCGTGCCCCCTCTCCCTGCCCTGTTCTGTGCACGCATTGTTCTGCATGTTCCTCTGGGGAGACTGAGGAAATCGCGGTGTTGCTGATCCGATAGCTCTGACCTGTCTGTAAATGTGACTGCTACATTTTTCAAATTCCACAGTTGCTTAGAGGATGATTTTTTAAAAATTGTGGTTTCTTTTATAACTATGCTGTTGACTTTTTTTTTTCATAATGAGCCTTCATTGTACAGAGCTGCTTATTTAAAAAAAACAAACAAAAACAAAACAAAAAGAAGTTTTTTCCTCTGTTTAACACTTTTATTTTATTCTTGAGCACCTCAAGGTTTCACATACAGCCAATGTAATTTTTTATATAAATATATATATATATTTAATCTTATTCAATGGAAAGCCAAGCTTTTTTGTTCAGGTTTTTTGTTGTTTTCTTTTTTTAAGTTTGTTGCTATGTAGACAACCCCATCCCAAATGATGTTGTTTTTCTCTTTTTTTTCCTTTTTTTTTTATTTTTAATAATGAAACAAAAATTGAGTCTTAACTCATATAGTGTGTCAGGTTTTTTTCCCCCCCCTTCAAATCCCAGACTGTATGAAGATGCAGTATGGGAAGGAAGAAGAAGAAGAAAAAAAAAAAAAAAAAAAGCAAAAATTTT
>VXBU01012053.1:2029059-2049364 GCA_013400315.1 Bombycilla garrulus
GCCAACATTTTCCTTAGCACTGTTGCTTTTACCAATGGTTTACTACTACTGTTCTGTAGCTGTGTAAAAAGAGATGTGAAATAATTTCAGGCAAAAATAAACTGTAAGTGAATATCTTTTAGCTTTGTGCTTTGTGTTTTCTTTGAAGGAGGCTTTGGCTGGCCGGTGATGTGGGGATGCTGTGGGAGTTGCAGACTGCAGAGCAGGGGGACCAGCAGGCAGCCAGGGTGTTCGCCACCAGAAGGGAGCAGAAGGAGGAGGAAAAGGAGGAGGAAGCTGAGCTCTGTGTGTCCTGTTCTTGCATCCCTCCCCAGACCTGTTTTCTGCACTGTCTCCAATCCTTGAGAGGCTGAAGGAATCCTTGCAGTGGCCATCAAGCGTTGCATTGGTGAGGGGGTTTCTTGCACGGGTTGTCTGATGTAGGCAATGAGAGAAGCACTGGGGCATCTGCAGGCTCGAGAGGGGTTTCTGTACATTAAGGTGCATTTTGGGGCTGCCTCCAAAAGCAGGGATGTGCTGTGTTTGTGTTCTGCTGTCCTTGGTGAAGCCCTGCTGGGTGTGAGCTGGACACCAGCAGGAGACCCAGCTAGAGCTCCACAACTGCCTCCGCTGTCTGCACAGCTACTGAACTTCTTCAGCTTTCAAACAAATGGGCCCCACTTGAAACCAGTTCCTGCAGGTGTTCTGAGAGCTGCCTTCATCACCTGTGTCACCTGGCTCATGTACTCTGACTTTTATCTTTACTCTCACTTTATTGTTCCACAAAAGAGACGTTAGGACATGGAGAAACATGAGGGTTTGTACTGTGCTTCCAGCAAGCTAAGAAGTGCTCACAGGATGGTCCTTGATTAAGAGAATAAACTGCCTTTATTTTTTTTTCTTTCACTGAAACCAGAGTCTGGTAGACTGTAGCTGGTACTCTGTAGCTGAGTCTGTTGGGCTTTTTGGGTATTTCCCCTTGAGCAGTCACCACTGCATATGGACTGTCCTGCCCTGGCAACAGCAAGGACTTCACAAAACCTTTCTGGATCCAGAAGAGCCAGAAATATTCCTGGGATGTTGCATGAGGGACTGAGAAATCGCCCAAGGAGGGCTTTAGGTCTTGGTGAGATGAAGGCATATGCTGGATACAGCTTCTGTTCCTGCTGTGAACAGTGTCCCCTCCCTGACCTTCCCGGGCTCTGTCTTTGGGGGAACTGGTGACAGTGTTTGGGTTCTGCAGCCTCATCTGGATTATGAGCATTGGGAGAAGCCTGGACATCCACAGAGCTTTGCTGAGACGCTGCGTGGGCGACAGAGTGAGCAGGGAACAGGCGTGTGTGAGATCCTCCTTCAGCACCTGCCCTGGTCCTGCCTTCTGCAGCAGCCTCCAGGTAACTCCTCCTTCGTGCTTCCTCCCTGCTCCTGACTCCTGAAACAGCAGAATCTCCCTCGGCCATGACAGCAGGCTGAACCAAGTCCGAGTGAGATTGGAGGTGGTCAGTGTGGAGTTCAGTAAAATGGCACTCGGGGTCTGTCTCACCTGGCTGGAGTCATCGCTGTGCCAGGAGCTGCCCTTGGTCTCGGGCCTGTGGCGGTTACAGAGCAGCATTGTGAGGCTGGCTCAGGATTGTATTCGAGTGAGGATTCTGCTGTAGGTTACAGAAGGTGGGGATTAGACATGCTGTAATAGAGATGCTGTGTCTGAGCTTGTACTCCGGTTTTCCTGAGCTTTTTGTACCAGAGCGCTGGGCCTCGAAGCTGGCTGGTCCTGGATAATGATGCTTTTCTGCCTGTGCCCAGCTGCTGCTTGCTGATAATGGAGCTGTTCAAAAGCTGCCTGGTTCTATTTGGGAGGTGACTGCAGCCCATCTTCCCAGGGACTGGGAATGCCAGGGGCTTGTCTAACCCTCAGCTCTCGGCTTTCAACCCAGACTCGTGCAGTAGCTCTGAGGCGAGTCCAAAGAGCACAAAGCCGCAGCACTGCCGAGTTTTGGGAGCAGTTTTCTCTGGTCCTCATTAAAACCCTGTGGTTGTCCTGCTTTCCTACTGCTGCTTCCACTGCTCACAGCTACCTTTTGATTTTCAGAGAGAGATGAATCTCTCAAAGTACCTTTGCCTCCCATTTCCCAGCTGTGTGGGCTCAGCTTATTTATTGCTCAGAGAGTGAAATGCATACCTAAAATCCTGAGAATTCGGCATGGATTTGCTTGTAGGGGAGTGCTGAAACAGCTGCTGGCCTGAGGCATTGTCTGGTGGGATTTTTACCAGGTAAGAGCTTGGTATGTCCTGTTTGTGGGAGCCAGGTGGAGGCCAGGTTATCCACAAGTCCCCTCCCTGGGGACCTGAGGCTCCTTGCCTAATGCTGGCTGAGGGACCTCACGGGGACGTGTGGGAGGTGGTGGCACTGGGCAGGTGTGGGGAATCTGCCCTGTCCTGGAGCTGATCTGAGCTTGCTCAGAGTCCTGATCTCCTGTCCCCAGAGCGGGCAGGCCTTGTCCTGGGGCTGTGACCTGGCCTGGTCCCCAAAGCCTGGAGAGACTCCATCTCTGAGCTCTCCAGCACTGAACTCAAGAATTGTCTCTGATACTCGTTAGGCTTCCCAGAGAACATCAAGTCTCTGTTCAGCTAAAATCCTCTTGGGAATGAAGTGGGCTCTGGACTAGCAACCCCTAAATGCAGTAAAGGAATCAAATAGTAATGAGGTGAAAGCAAAGCAGGGATGCCAGTTCCACCCAGGACTGCTGGCTCTGGAAAACTGCAGCAGCTGGGCTTGTTCCCTTCTTTGGATTTCCACTGCCCTGATGGCTGGGAGCAGCAGTACCCTCCTCTCTCATATGCACAAGGATTTTTAATCCTTGAAACTTTACAAACATCTATGAGCAGTAGGGCAGTAAGTGCTGCTAAGGGCAATGCTGACCTCTCCCAGCCCCTGTAACAGCGACCAGCTGTGCCCGTTAGAACACATCACTCAGTAATATTGCTGTCTCTTGAATTTGTAATGACTTTTTCCAATTAAATGCAGTACACATATCAAAATATTTATTTTAAGTAGATGTTCCAATGCACTTTTTTTTCCATTTTATATTCTATTGACAGGGGAAAAGCTTAAGTAAGTATTTGAGATTAGCCATTTTTATTAATAATAGATCTTGGAATGTCCTTTTTGTCAATAATATCAAACATGCAGGTATTTTTCCTGCTAGCCTGATACCTGCTTTTTTTTTTTTTCAGGTAATCTCACTTTCATGCTTTTCACCAGCCTGCTAGAACAAGTACTGTAATACCTTCGTAATGTTCCAGTAGGCCCTGTCAGATTTTAAATACATACATACCCAAACCTCAGAGATCTGCTGGCCATGGATGAACCTTGTTGATGTAAATATCTTTTTCCTACCAGTCTCTGCAAAGATCCAAACAGAGCTCTGTGTAGGAGATCAGAGCTCCCAGTTTGTGTTCAGACCATTAAATTGGTCTCAGCGCCTAAATTCACCAGTTTGCTTCACAGATCTGGCAGTTGATATAGTAACCAGTTTCTTGTTAATTTTTCTTCCAGCTGGCATAGGATATAAAACATTAATCCTTTAATTCTTATGCAGCATACATTTGAAGTCGAGTTGTTTACAGTAGATACTGAGATACTTTGGAATCATAGCAGGCTTTCCCACCCAGAATCTCCCGTTTTTAAATAAGCCTTTGCCGTGAAGTCTCTGCCTTTGCATTAAATTATGAAAAAATTCTTTTTAAAAGAGAAGTTTGCTTTGAATATGAGGTCAGAGACCCACTGACTGTCTCACTTTAATAGAAGTGTTGCTGCTGTCTTTGGTATGCACTGTACCTCCTTATATTGAAGTACTGAAACCTTGGCTTAGGGACACTTTTATTTCTATATTTTACCTATTATGATAACATTAAGGATAATTAATGTTAGTGACTCACTTGCCAGGTGCTTTATGATCTTGGGGCTAGGTTTGGTTATTTACTGCTGCAGATCACACTGATCCCTGAAGGCTGCAAAAACGCATTCATCAGGAGCACTTCAAATTACAGTTCGGGCCATAATGTTAGAAACACATAATCTATGGTTGATTGTTGTTTATGAAAGAGAAAAGGTATTATAAACCTGTCTATTGATAGGTTTTTTGTTGTTCTCTGATTCTGTTTTACCAGCTGTCTCCCTTCCTTGAGGTTCTCTCCAGGCCTGACAGATGGGATGAGTAGAGGCAGGGCTGGGGGAGCATCCCTGTGCCCCCGTGCCTGGATGGGGCCCATCAAGATCCCCTACAAGGTAAGGAAAAGAGAGTCTGCTCTGCACGATGGCCTAGTGTAGGAGCAGGATTTGTCCACTGTAGCAACAAAAAAAATAAATCAGACCTTTATAAAAATCCCAGCTACAGCTGAAACAAAACTCCCTGTGACTTGGGGGTGGGGCTGTGTGAGGGGCAGCAGGGACAGCTGAGCTCAGACACAGCACTGCTCCTGCCCTCACCGAGGTGAAATTCTTGTTTTAACATTGCAGTGAACTCGGTAGAGTATTTTTGGCTGGAACAGTCTGACCCAGACTTCTGCAACAGTCCACTATTAACTGATAAGTTAAAGGAGGCTCTGGGGGAATCGTGGATGTGGCTAACGGGATGAAATCCACCCCTGGAGCTGAGGCTGGCAGAGGGCTGAGTTTCCTTGCTCAAGCCTGGTAAAGATGCCAGCTCCTGCTCCTTCACAACTCTTTTCTTCAGAAAATGTGTCATTGTCCGAGGGAATTTTGGTGTAGAGCTTGGGGCAACCTCCCCTGAGCACTGAGGGCAAAGCTCCACTGCACAGCCAGAGCCATTGGAGGCTCACACAGGATCACATCCTCCGTGGAGATGTGGAATTCCCTCTGGGGGGTCTGTCTGCCTCCTGCTGACAGGAGAGTGAGTGGTGGTGGCTCTGCGTAGTGCCTGTGACAGTGAGCTGTGCTCCTGCACAGTGAGAGCTGCAGGACCTGAGTGCCAAGCCTCTCCCAGGTCACCTCCTGCATATTTCGGGAGTTTCCAAACCCCCTTTCCTGGAAAAGCAGTCGATTTATGGTAACAGGGAAAATGGGTCAGTGCACAGAGGGCAGAGCACGGTCCTGATGGGTGTTTCCAAAATGCAGCCCCATCCCACTGCTACCAGTGAGGGGCTCCCCAAAACCCCCAAATGACGTGAGGAGGGTCCGGGCTGATGGACATCCCTGGATGTTTTGGCAGGCCAAGCATTAGGAGCATCTCCTGTGAGAAACTCTCATATAAATTAATAAAAACCCCAAACGAGGGTGGTGGGGGGAAAGAAAAGGAGAAAAAAAAAAGTTGCAGTTGAGGTTGAGGCTGCTGCAGAGCCGATGACATCAATGTTTCCATGGTGACAAAATCTTCACTTAGGTATGGTGAGTGCCCTGAGCTTGCGGCTGCCAAGGAAACCCGCCCGGGCTCCAGCACCAGCCACTGCGGCCCTGGGCTTTCCTCCTCTTCCTCCTCCTCCTCCTCCTCCTCCTCCTCTCCCTGCCCTGCTGCCCAGGGACTCTGAGCTGCACTCTGCTCCCTGTCCCATGTGGAAGTCAGTTGGTGAAATTGTCCATTTTTTGTCCCCACTGCTGTGCCAGCTCATCCTGGGAATGATGATGTCCCTGCATGGTGAATCTGGGACTGTCCCTTGCCGCACCACAAGTCACCTGCTGTCCACTGATGGGCTCCAACGTCTTCATGGTGGCCAAACAGAGCTCTTGGCTTCCTGCAGCTTGTGAGTGAAGTTGCTTTGGGTTTTGGGGTCTGGTTTGAGCTGACAGCGTGCTCAGGGAGCCCAGCCTGGTGTGGGGACCCTTCCTTTCCTGGGACATGGTGTGGTGTGGCCTCAAGGCAGCAAGAGGCTGGAGGGGTGAGTGTGGAGGAGCAGCTGGGTGGGATATTTTCCATTCCTCCATGTCTTAAACAAACAAACCCATCTGTGGGCACTCCTTTGCTGAGAGGTTGTCCCAGCCCAGCATGGATTGGCTCTGGGTAATTTTTTTTCCTGTGATTAAGATTGAAATCCTTTGAGTACCCACAGCGTCAGAGACCACCCCCAAGGAGAATTAGGGAAATTCATGATATGAACAAAGAGTGTTTATCCTCCTCCACCATCACGTTTTCCCTCCTCTTCTTTAGTACAAATGGGAAGCTTCTCCTGAAGTTTGGTTATTCTCTAGAAATGCACTGAATTCAGGCAAGAGCAGTCACTAGTCACCAGAGTGAACCCAGGGCTAATGAGTGATGTGATGAAAAATAATTGGCAATAGGTTTGGGTCTGAATAAAGTCCTGATTTCAGTGCTGTGCTCAGTGGAAGCCATGCCATAGTTGGCCAAGTGTGAGCACCCTGAGCAGGGCTCCCACAGCACTCCTGAGAGCCCAGAAGGATCCCACAGCCCTCTCCCCATGGTGGCCGGTGGCTGAGGGTTCTGTCCTGCCACAAATCCATCTCCAGTGAAAAAGTGTAATCCAAATCCCACGAAAGTCGATGGAAAATGTTCTTTTCTAGCTGATTTTAAGGCAGACCCCAATGATTAAGCAGCAGTCTGGGAATCTTTGTTTGGTTTTGTGTTTTTAAGAGGATACTGAGCACAGGCCTAAAGGCTGCAGTGCAGGATTGTGTCACATGATGCCACTGCGTCACTCCACGTGTGACCGTGGCCAGCCCTGTGCGACCCCACCAGGGACTGTCTCCTTGCCTGTCTGCACTCTGAGGTACAGCTCTAGCTTTGAGTTTAGAACTTGGGGGTTTGGGTCATGGTCAAGCTGTTGTTATTTCAGGAAAAAAAGAAAAAAAAAAGAAAAAAAAGAAAGAAAACAGCAATGTGTCTAAAAGAGAAACATCTGGCATGTGAGCCAGTGCTGGCGCTCAGGCTCTGGGGTCTGTGTTCCATCAGCTCCGAGTCACGCCGTGGCTGAGCAGAGGAGCAGAGCCAGTTGCTGGGAGGGAAAGGAAGGGAAAAGCTCGGCAGTGGCACAGCAGAGCTGGCAAATCCCACTGGCACAGGGAGCCAGCCTGCTGCTCCCACCCAGGGCTCTGAGGCGGTGATAGAGCAGGTGACCAGGGGTGACAATCACCTCATGCTGTTTTTATTTTGGGGGAAAAAGACACAGTCTACCAGGAGGCAGAACTGTGATTTAAGGAAAGCCCAACCTGCTGCTTGAGTCTTTAAAGGAAGTCCAAGGGTTTTGCAGTAAAATGGCTTAATTTTATCCCATAGCTGTGGAAGGAGCGAAGGTGATTAACTAATAGCAAATCTCTTGAGAAAATGAAGGATTTTTTTAGGCCCAAATTTTTGAGAATAATGATCAATTTATTGATATCCCTTCAAAATAATTATGAATTTTACACAGTACCAGACCTCCACTACCCGATTTCTGGTCACAGGAGAGGAGCGCAGTCAAAGGGAAATGACTCACAGCTGCCTGTGGTTGAAATTAATGAGATATTTATCTGGAAATATTCTTGTATGTGGCTTTTCCTTGTATTTTGAGTCAGGACAACAGCATGGAAAACATCGCTGAGACAGTGGTGTCCTCACTGTGGTGGATGCAGGGACAGGAGGATCAGCTCTGGTAAGTGGAGAATCAGAGGAGTGATGGGGTGTAAGGCCAAGAAAACCTTGTCTGAATGTTCCAGCTGACTTGCTGCAGTAAGCAGCCCATGATAACCCCACAAATGGTACTTAATGAGGACAGGAGGGAGAAGGGAGGTGATGGGGAAAACCTGAAATCAGCTGTGAGACCTTGGGATGGAGCTTTTCCCTTTTTAAAATTTTTCTTTGCCCATCCCTAGAAAGCCCTTTCACATCCTGCATTTTCCTTCCTGTAAGCAGCAGCTCTTCCAGGAGATTTAAATAGATGTGCAAGAGAAATCCTTCCCCTGCCTGCGCCCGGGGTTACCCCGCGCGTCATCTTCCCGGAGAGGAACGGCAGCGGCCGTGTGAGCAGAGCTGAGCTTTCTGGATTGCTTCAAAGCCCTGCTCTGCCAACCAGATTATTGATCAAGAGGAAACGTCGGCGTTTCTGAAGCTTCCCCAAAAAGGCACCGAGCCTACTCGGCTCCTGTGCGTCACTGGGGATTTTTTTATCCGCGGATTTTCCGGCGTGTTTAACACAGCCGGGTCGTCCAGGAGGGACCCTGGCAGAATCTCCCTGCCGAGTGACTCACACTCGCACATCATGGGAATATGGGTTGACTTCAACATACTGCACTTTTCAACTCTGATTCATGCCACCCCAGGAGAGTAAATAAGGCAACTCCACACACATCTCGGCCGTGACGAGCTGACTTCCCACTGAAAAGGTGTCAGGACGGGTGACACTGCCAGGGAATGGTGTCACCTATAGCTTGGCCAGCAATTTCCAAAATAGGACAAGATGTCTCCTCGCATGTACACCACAAGTCCCCTTGCAGCCCGGGGTACCTGGCCTCTTGCATGTTGCAGGAGGCCTTTACTAAACCAAAGATGCTGTGTTAAGTCCTGCGAGTTTTTGGCAGATATTTATTAGCAATCTGGGGTTGTCACTTTTCAGGCAGATCGTTTCTCTGCAGATCACTTCAGAAGGGTGACTCAAAAAAGCAGAGAGCCTCATTCATCTGGATGATTCCCAAATTCAGGGTAAGCCAGGTCACTGCTGAAGAAGGCGTTCTGTGATGTGTTTAGCACCATAGAGACAAAAATCAGGAGCATATTTTTTTAACACGATCTAAATGAATTATGTATCTGAAAGCATTTGTTTGGGGAAAAACTCCAACTGTCATTACTGGTACCTGAACGGTGGTGAGTCACCAAATTACATCCTTGGGTTGGGGAAACGGGGAGCTGAATAAGTGGATGTCTAGTTGCCTGTTAAGCCAGTGAAGCAATCCAGCTAAAGCACCTCCTGCACCAGTCAGATGATTTCTTCAGTACAATTTCACCCCAAACCTGGCTTGCAGCTTCGCCAGGAAAGCCCAAGGAAAGTGCCCAGGTGCTCCTTACAGCTCCCGTTCAGCCTCTGCAGGCAGCAGCAACCCCTGCCCTGGGTCAGCTCTGGCAGCTCCCTCCAGGACATGGCTCTGCAAAGCCAGTGACTCAGCAGGAATATCTTGGCAGAAATCATCAAAAGAAGGAAGCCTTAGACATCTGATAGCAGATTGTGGATTTATGCTTTTTATTTAGCCTGATCTGTCATTGAGACTGTGTAGCTATCGGTCTGTGCCTGGAGGGAGCTGGATTACAGGTGATTTTTCTGATTGCAGGTTGCTGATGTGAAGAAGTGAATGTGTTCTTAGGCAGGTTAGCCAAATGGAGAGGCAGAAGCTATTGAATAAGCATTAAGTGAATTGGGGGCTTAATTCCCAGCGAATGCCAGCTCCTCCAGTTCTTTTCTCCTTTAGGTTTTAATAAAAATCTGTTTTATCCTGAAACCTGCAAGAGAGAAATATCCCCAGCAGCACAATTAGTGCATGTTATGCCACCTCTTACAGTGCTGTAATACTGTCTTTCTTTCAAAGTAAATAAAGAAAGAAAGAACCCCCCTCATTTGATTACATGTTCTGTTCTTTCCTCCAGCCTTGTCAACGTGAAGCACAGAGATTGCCTAATCCGCTCTCGTTATTTAATTACGTGACTGCGCTGGCTTCTGGCCGTAACCCATCACGACTGGCACCGCATTCCTGCCCAGCCTCCAGGCACCTCCAGCTCTGGTGGGCATGGCAAGTGTGTCCTCACCTCCTCTGCCTCTCGGCTGTGTGAGTGGGCAGCCAGCGCCAGAGTTAAAGACATGGCATGGATCCAGCTGAGGAGTGAAGCGCTGGGTCCCCAGCATCCCGGCCTGTGGTCCCCAGGGGACGTCAGCCAAGCCCTCGAGGAGGAGGCAAGTGGAGGCATTGGGTGTCCACACCCCTCCTGGCATGCCCACTCCCCGGGAGTGCCAGTGGGATTTGTGTGGTGGTGTCCTCCCTGTGCTCCCAGGATTCCTGCTGGTCCCGGGCTGTGCCGGGCTCGGTCCAGCTGCAGGGCTCTGGCAGCTCCTGGTGGAAGCTGAGCCCCAGCCCTGGCACAAGCTCTCCTCTGGCCAGCCAGTCTCTTCTGCCCTCAGGGGACAGCTGCAGCCTGCTTGTCTGGGGGTGGTGTCTTAATCCAGCTACTTAAAAGACCCAGTAAAACAGTCTTGCTGAAATGCTGCTCTAGGAAGGACACAGGAGCCCAGCTGCATGGCTCAACAGCACGGATGAGAGTTGAGCTTCAGTGATGTTATACCAGATGAATTTATCCTCTCAGCCTTAGTCAAACTGTCTGCATACCTGCTCCCTAAATCACTATTTTCATTGTCTTGTTATTTCTCTCTCTCTCTCCCTCGCAGAGGTATTAAAGTCCTGGGATTACGAACATAAAACGTGTCTCCAAGACAGAGTCCGTGCCCTCTGCTGTTGAGTTTCCCCACGTGAGGCCCTCGGCAGTGTAGCTGTGTAGACCAGAGAAAGAAATAAGGAGAACTTGCCTCCCCCAGCTTGAGCCTCGAGGCACATGGTGCTTTTCTTGCTCTGCCACTAGCAGGGAAATGAGTCACCGTCAGGACGGCATCTTGTGCGTGAGGTTGGTGTAGCTCTGGGAGATGGACCCTGGCAGAGTGATGGAGGTTTGATGGCACTTAGGAAGAGCTGCTTCCATCAATAGCTTTGCACAAGCATTTTGGTTCTTTCCAGTTTTCATTAGGTGAGCAGCTGCAGAGGCACAGGCTGATGTATTTTCCACCAAGTCAATCCCCTTTGCCTCTGTCTGAGCAGTTTTGCCTTGGGGGATGGACCTTGTGGGGCTCCTGCACTGAGGCTGAATTTTTCCAGCACCAGGACTATAACACATGTGTGGGAGACCTTTGGGGAAAAAAAGGAATTTCAACTGAAATTTGATGCTTGTGTTTCTTAAGCTTTGACCATCCCCATCTAAATTCACAGGGTGCTGAAGGATGAGGCGCCTGTTTTCGTCTGTTCTCATTTCATTTTGTTTCCTTTGTTTAGTCCTCATCATAGCAGCTCTTGGGTCCAGGCCCAGCACTTAGCAGCAGTAGCACAGGAATTGATTTCAGCAGAAGCAGACAATTTCCTAAATTATTAATGTTAATAGTGGACAAACCACAGGACACAAGCAAAAATATACAGAACAAAGGGCTGAAGAAAAGCGAGAGGATGGCAGCTGGAATCATCAGGGTGATGAGAGACAGAACAGGGCTAGACAGAGATATGTCCTGCACAACTGGCACCAAGATGGAGCCCACACAGAGAAGGTTTTGGGAAAATCCAAAAGCAAAGCAGTGCACCCCTTGGAGAGATTCCCAATTGCTATGGATACATGCACTGTTATTATCAGGGTTTTATAACAAGCAGCTCACACACAGAAATTTCTGCATGATGAAAGATCTGTGCCCCATGCCTGTATTAGAAACGTGCTGGGGGGCAGGGAGGCTTCTGTGTTGTCCCCATCCTGTGCTCTGCCCCAGGGGTGGTCCCTGAGCTTGCCCAGTCCCTATGGCACAGGGTAGCTCGTTGCCAGCCTGCCTGGCGCGTCCTAGTTGTGTTTCTCAGAACCCCTCCGTGTTTTCAGCTGATTTGCTTTGACATCAGCAGCCGGCAAGAAGTTCTCTGTGTCGGGCTGCGTGGGAGTGGTATGTGACACCTTAATCATGCTAAACAGGAACACACATTCAGATTTCCTCGGCGTTTCAAAGAAATGTGATTTCCTTTGTGCTGCAAAGAAAGAGTTGACTTGATTGCGACTCTCTGTGGAGATCAGCTCTGGTGCCTGTGAATTAGGGTGCCAGGATCTCATTCTGGGAAAAAAAGGGAGGTAAAACACACCAGGCTTTTGAGCTGTGACTACTGGGGTTGTTTCTTGCTGGTAACTGGCACTCATTTTGAGAAGATCTGTTTAATTTAATTGGCTGATATATCAAGAAATCAGATTTTGTTAAAAAATTCAAATTTGTATACAGTCAAAGTATTGTATCATACTGAAATATATATACTGAAAAACCATACTGAATCCCAACTTTGGAAACAATTTTTAGTCATTTAGCACAGGCATGGGAAAGTAATGCAAAGTCCAAATGAGTGATTCACTTGTTAACTTATGTCACCCTCCCCGTATGGGTGACAAATACTTAAAATCTCAGTGAAGACTCAACTAGGGATGAATATTAATGAGTACAGATCTAAGTGAGCATTTGCTGACCCAGATGAAATGACATAACGGTAGGGAGGAATCATGAGACACCTGCTAGCACAGGGCCCAGTGAAGAGAGAGGGTGACGTAGGGTGGGATTTTATGGCTGATGTTATTTGTGCTATGTGGCTATTTGTGCTGCTGGGAAAGCTGGATGTGCTGGTGTGTTCATCCTGCTGACAGCCTCACTTGCTCAGCTTTGCTCATCTGGATGCACAGGATTGCTTGGATGCTCAACATGAAAATGCTTTTATTTTATATGATTTAAGAGATAACCTTAAAAACAGCACATTTGGTAAACTATCACTCGTGGTAATATGCAAAACTCCTGTTGGATCTGTGAATGAATTTGAATGATTATGCTCAGTTTAGCCAAGCACTGTGTTCGTGCTGGATATGTTCCCAAAGCATGGGACTGAAATGTAGAACTACCCAGGAGCCCCTGTCAGGGGCGCTGAGGTTTGCCATGGCATTCACCAGACATGTGGTAATTGTTCCTGCCAACTGTTTCAGTTTTCAGCACCAAATTAACTGTTGCCTAACCCTATTCACATAGCGTGCAAAAAAAGTAGGTCACTCAAGGCAGCAGGTATTGCTCGGCTCGGGAAGCTGCTTCTGCACGTTCTCAGTTCAGCAGCTCCTCTAGAGGAAGGATCACATCTGCTGTCACCAGGCTCCTACCCGAGCTGCTGCCTCAAAAGAGCAGTGAGGTGCATTCCTCTCCCCAGTGTAATGTGAGGGTGTGTTTCCTTTCCCAGCTGGGCTGCTCCGAGATGGGGAATGTCCCCTTCCATCTTCAGTGGCAATGATCTTCCTGTTTTAATTGAGAGCTAATGATCATCTCACCTCGCTCTCTGAATCGGGGTCTGGATTTCCAGTCTCAGACTGTGAATGACATCTCTGCTCAAGGGGAATCTGGAAGGGGGAGGAATTTCTCTTCCCATGCCTTGGTCTCCTGCTCCTCTGTGATGTTGCAAAAGCCAGGTGCTGCCCACGATCAGGATAAGCCCTGCTCCCTGTGGCTGCCAGGGGCTGCTGGGCTGCACCGTGGTGCCCAGGGACAGCAGGGCAGTCCCCATGGAGGTGGCCCAGGAGCTGGCTGCTGGTGGAGCAGCACTGCCCTGGAAAGCAGGACAGAACAGAGTGGCAGAAGCAGGGTGGGCTTGTCCTGTGAGCCTCTAAAGAGGAGTTCAGCACTGGATTGACAACACTGGATGTTTGTCCACGATGAGCTGCTCTTTCCCACGGTACTCAGGCATTCTCCTCAGGGGGATTAAGGCAGTTTGCATGATCAGTTCTTGGCACCCAACCCCTAAGAGTTTGTGTTCTGAATCCTGCCTGCTGGGCTGGGATTACCTGCCCTGGTCATCTGCAGGAAAGCAGACCCAGGCAGAACCTTTCTGCAGCTCCCTCACTGCTTTGCCACACAGTCCCACTCCCAAACGGGTTTCTCTCACCTCGTGCTCTTGCTGTATTTAAGTCTCTTGCTGTATTTAAGTCTCCACATTTTGTGCCTGGATGCACACCTGTGATGGCACCTGCAAACAGCAAAGGGTTCTTAGTCCCTCAGTTAAAACACATCCACTTCAACGTGGTACGGGTTGGAAGGCAGCCACTGCTCCTTCTCCCTGGGTGGAGCAAGGGCTCTCCCCCACCCATTTGTCAAATCAATGTTGTTTTAGAGCTGGGGTTAAGCAGTCACACAGAATTACCTGTGTAAAAATACAGTGCAGAGAATGTTAGCTAAGCTTCACTTAGATCACTGCAGATGTGTTATTTTGGGACACATTCATACTGTGCAGCCCTTATTCAGACAAAACTGTAATTGACGTAATTTTTTCCATAATGTTGCTTTTATTTGAAATCATATCTATACATCTTGTACAAATCAGACTAATAATAAGCATTTCCATGTCAGACTCTACTTATGGATTAACTTTGGAATTTAGTTTAAAAATCGTGATTTGACTTCAGTGGGATTTATGTCCCTGAAAGGACTGCAGCAACAAGGGACAAATGCTAGAAAGTGGCTTTTTGTCTATAATTCAACATATTTGTTTGTGGAACCCTGAACAGTGTTCTAATCTTCCATCTGAAAACTGCCTTGTCACCTCTTGATTTACAGGATTTTCCTTTGCCTCGCCTCTCTACGACTCGGTATTTCTTACAAAGCAGGTATTATCGAATCTCTTTCTTGAAACATATAATAACCACCTTTTGTATTGAACAGGCGTATAAATTACTCAGCTTATATGACAGAACAGAAAATAAAGAGTGGAGTATCTGGCAGAGATGCCGAAGAGTGATGTTATTATAACCTTACTGTGAAAGATTTGCCAGCAGAAAGTTACATGTCATGAGGTAATCAATTACAATATTCCCTTTATTACGCCAAATACCAGAAAAGATTATTGTAAGATATATTTCCAGATAAATCACAACTCTCTTACTGGGATGTTCAGTAGCCATCCTTGTGCATCACAGATGGGATTCAGAGCTTAAACAGACCCCAGGGAATGAAAGACACATGATCACAGGGGTTGCCTGTCAGTGTTACAGATGAATTATTCAGATCTTCTTGGGAATTTTCCCTTGATGTTTGTTTTTAAGTGAGAAACAGTGTTCCTGCAAAATTAATATTTCACAGATTTTCAAATTTTCCTTCATGAAAATTACACTAGGAATGGAACAGCTATTTCAGTATGGAATGGTTCAGATTAAACCAAATCACAGTGCTTGGCTTGGAGCAGTTTCAAACAACCACCCATCCTTGCCTGAGCTGACGACAGAAATATGGGATTTATGTTCAGATGCTTTGGACCTCCAGCTCCTGCAAACAGGCTCAACTCTACTGGCTGAGGAAGGGCATCCACCCTGGCAGCCAGCAAACACCATGTCCCTGGGCAAAGAGGGGCGGCAAGGAAACAGAATGTACCCTTGTAGGAAAATCTGAAATTTTCACTTGATGGGGGAAAAGAAGATTATAAGGTTGAGAGGCAGCTTAGAGAAAAGCATTTGTGTCAGCCTCTCCATGCCCTGCCTCTGACTCAAACTGCTCGGCCCTCTTCCAAATCGAGGGTCCTGTGCAAGGGTAATCGGGACAGCCCAACACAGACACGGAACAGAAGCCCAAAGCTTTGTCTCGTCCTTGGTGCCTGGCTGTGTCCCGAAGCAACCCTATTAGCCAGGGGATGGTGGGAATGGCCAGCCTTCCCCTGAACATCACCTGCAGCACCCGATCAATATCGAGCAGCATTACCGTCAGCACTTTCTGCTTGATTTATCGCTGCTTGTAAACATCAGCTGACTGTGGATGGAGCCTTAGGATCAGCCTGGCTGGAGTGGAAGAAAAAAGAGCCAAAAGCCCTTGGTCGCCGTTTGCTCGTGGCTGGGATTTGGTGCACGGCTCCACCTCTTGGCGGCTGCCGGACAGAGCTGTGGTTTGGCCTCTTAGGGTGGGAATGGCAGCTCTTCCCTCGCTGAGTGTCACCAACTCAAACGGACTTAACCGAGACTCTGGAAATCAGAGTCAGGTGCAGCCGGAATCTCGGTGTTGAGCTTTTCCTGCTTAAGACGTGAAAGTCGCTCACAGGCTTTGGCTGCTCTGTATCCTTTTCCCTCCCTGCATTGTAGGGGGCTGAGCATTCTGGAATCAGGTTGGAAAAGCTCTCCAGGATCTCGAGTCCAAACATTAGCCCGGCACTGCCAAGCCTGCCACTGAACCACGTCCCCAAGAGCCACATCTACACATCTTGCAAATCCTCTAGGATTTACACCATCCCTCCAGGGATGGTGACTCCATCGCGAAAGTTTAAAAGTGTTATGACCTCAAGAGAGACTTATTTATCGTGAGATTCTCCGGACACAGGTCCCTCTCGGGCTCCGCATGCCGTGGGATGGCCAGCACCGGTGGCAGGAGTCGCTGTGGCCGGGACAGCCGGGACCGCAGAGTGTCCCCGCAGAGCCCGCACACGGCTCCGTTCCGCAATCTCTGCTGCCCTCGCACGGCACGTCTAGGAAAGGAAATGAGCCGGGCTTGGGCACACTCGGGTTTAAACAGGACGTGTGCCATCAGTGACCGCCACTCCGGGCTCGCAGGCAGTTTGGCAAGTGCTGATGGTCATGACCCTTTCTGCGGTAATAACACCGAAAATTGACCGTCGCTGGACTTTGTCACATTCAAAGCAGTGCTCAATAATAAATCTGAGCTTCTCTAGGAACGGTCTTGAAATGCAGACCTAACACGCCAAGCCATCAATCTGCATGTGTCCAGGCAGGGAGTCCGTGTCTGCTCTTTGGTAAGTGGTTTTTTTCTTTATAATGTCATTTTGTTCTTCACTAATGCTCTCCATCCAAGGTTATCAGGAAGCTAATCAGCTAGACTTCAGAAGAACAGATCATTACCTAGCAAAATATTACTCATCCAGAAGACCAAACACAGCCTTGAGCCCTGCCTTGAGTACCTGATGGTAAGAATAAAAATTTCTTTTGCATTAGGGTCCTCCTACTGCTCTCACTAGTAAACATCATATTTTATAAAACGATCAAATTATAGCTCTAGCTGTCAAGAAAGTCTGAGTAACCTCTGCTTCTCAGCTATGAGAAACTCTGGTGCTCTGAGTTTCTCATACTCAATGCCATTTCTAGCTGTAAATTCATAGATCTTTGCTTTCATTTTATTTAAGCTTAATTTTAATACAAGACTGTTCTGACTGTTATCTCCCAGTGGGTAAATCCCACGGTGCTGTCTGCAGTGTGGTGCACACCTGTGTGGCAGTTACCAAACCCCAAGTAAGCTCGTTGTACAAGGGTCAGAAATGTACAGCATGCAAAGGACTAAAGGTGCTGTCCCATGGGATGTGTGCCACATGCAAATACGGGTCACATGTGCAAGAGCAGATTTGAGAAGATAAGCTGCTGAACTGGCCTATCTCTGGGAGAAAGTCAGGCTGGCAGACTGAAAGGGCTGAGCTGATAGCTAAACTGATCTTTAATCCATCCTTGCTGCAAACTATCTAGGAAGAGATCCCTAGACACCAAGTAGCCTGTGTGGGTGAGGTAAATGATAAAACCTGAGAAAAATTATTGTGAAACTGGGAAAGTCATAATTTTGAAACATCAAAACTACTGGAATTGTATAATTGTATCCAGTGCAAGGCATACGGCTGCTGGCCTGTATGGAGGTGACTTTGCTGATGCAGTTAGATTTAGTTGCTCACTTATGAGTCCCCTTTGAAAGACTCCAGTTGAAAAGACCCAGTGGGTGTGTAGCATGAAGAGGCACTTAGGAGCCAAGCCAGAAACTTGTACAATTCCACTGAACAGCATTTCTCCTAAATGAATCCTGAGCAGAAAGTCTGCTAATACTGGATGTAGGCAGTGAGGGGCATCGTGGTATCACAGAAGAAGCAGCAGAGCAACAAACGAAGGGGATTAGACACAGCAGAGGGACAGATAAGAGGCTGAGGAGGGGCAGTTCTCAGGATGGGGATCCTACCTGTGTTTAGTGTTCTGTTCATGTGCCCACACATGATGGGTTTCACCCACTGCAGCTTATGGAAATTAGTGCCATTGACCAGTGGATCTTGTGCTGCTCCTTCATCTCTGCCCTGCAGCTCCCAGGGACAGGGAAAGCAGACATCCCTCCTCTCTCCCTGTGGACTGATGTGCCCTCTTCATGGCTTGTAGAAATGCACTGCACAAGTAAGAGATGTTAGTGATGGAAACACCCGGTACGTTTGGACTCATTGGAGCATCCCTAGTTTGTCATTAAAAGGGAGGATGGCACAAATGGTCCTAGAAGAATGCACACAAATCCTGGTATGAGTAAAAAGGCAAGTGCCAGAGTAGCATGGATGGTATTTTAATGTCTTGGGAAAGGAGAATTTTAGGAATCTGAACCATGCAAAGATGCTCACTGGTGTTCCTGGGTCACTGGCTTGAAACCACAGCAGCCAGGAACTCCTGGAAGGTTTGTTGAGGGCTTCAGGCAAGAGTGGAATTGGAACTGGAGGAAGTTTCCTGACTGAGAGTCCCAGCCCACACACCACAGCCCTCCAGCTTACTTATATATGTAATAGATATGTAATGTGACATATATAAATATGTAATAGATATGTAATATGACATATATAAATAGGAAAATTACTTTGGCAGTCTCCTTTCTGTGTTATATTCTCAGTGGCAGCACCTATAAGTCATCAGTTCTGTTATATTATCTGTAACTACAGGACAGGGCCAGTTTTGAAATTCAGTATATCATGCTAATTCCAAACCTCAGTGCTGTAATATTTACTTTCTTTTTATTATTACATAATCCTTTGCCTTTGGGAAAGGAGTGTAGAAGATGTTAAAGTTGCCATCAACAACTGACACTTTAAAATATATTTATTTTTTGCCAATGTGATTGTATCATATGGTAGCTGAAAAAATAGAGGTATAAATAAATATGGTTGGCATATTGACCTCAGAATTATTTTTTTTTCCCAGTGCTACACTCATGCACATTTTAAGTACAGCAAGATAACTTCTGATAGCACAGATTCTATCTGGAGTAAAACAATAGCAATGTAATAGTTGTAGTGATAACACTGCATTGGTGGTGGAGTCTTGTTGATAAATAGTGTACCACAAATACTGCATCCCAAATGAATACACTGCCTCCTGTATTCCGGATCCAAAATCTCAGCAAAGTGAAGCATCTCCCTCTCCAGTTTGCAGCTGGGCAAGGTGAGGCACAGAGCAACTTGCCCCAAATCCCCAAGGAGCAGTTGCAGGGCTGGGGGGAGCAGAGTGGGGCGGTGATCCCAGCAGGAACTCTGTCCTGCCATGCAAATCCCGGGCTGTACAGACCAGCTGCTCCCATGCAGGGACTCTGGTGAGGAACTGGGAAGCTCCCATTGCAAGGAGATGCTCTGACCCCTTGAAAAAGGCTCAGTCTTTAGGAGTGCTGCTGCTCTCAGGATGCCTGCAGCGCTTTCTGCAGAAAGCTGTCCCTGTCCCCTTAGTGACATCAACCCGCTCTGTATTTGCAGTCCAAACAATCTGAGGGCAAATAAGGAAGGAAAACAAACAGCCATCTGCTTTCCATTGAGTTCTTGGGTTCCTCCTGGATGCTTTGCAAGAGTTTTGCTGAGCCCAACTCTGGCTTCCACCCGCGGTGATGTGAGCGAGCAAAGGAGCCTCGATTGCTCTCGTGTGAGTGCAAGGGGCCCAGCCGTGGTCACACAACAGCAGCAGCTCAGGTGTGGGGTTTGAGATGTGAGCTGGTGCTACAAAACCACAGCACAGCCTCGGTGATGTCCTTTGGTTTATTATTCCACTCTTTTTCTCAAGGGACTGCAACAAGCCCTACAGAAGTAGAGAGGATCTGTTTTCTGTGTTTGGGATTTTAGGGTATTTTTTTTAACAAATTGTTGCAAATCAGCTGCTAAAAATGTGTCTGTCATTTCTTTAAAAAGGCATTTCCTGTAAAATCAGCTGGGATTGTAATTCTTCCTGGGCTCTCTTCTCCTCTGCAGTAACCCAGCACTTTGGTACAAGAAGTATGGCTATTTTTTCCTTATTTTTATCTCAGCTAAAACATATCCAGAAAGACTGCTGGTTTCCTTCAGTCAGAGGGAAGACTAATTAAAAAACATCTTTTAATTATGCTGGTAGGACCAGCTGATCCCTCAAACATTCACCTTTCCTTTTAACACTAAAAATGAAAAGGAGGTAGTGTTGCTCCACACACACTGAGGAGCAACTGCAGCTTCTTTTTTCTCTTCAGCTGATCCAAATTTTTTCTGCAGAGCCTGATTTTTGATAGAGTGATTAAAAACCGTCTTTGAACAAGCCTGAGAAGGCAGCAAATTTGTTCTCAGCACACACATAAATAATGCTATGATGTCTGAAGGTCTAAAAAATAGCTGTAAAACATATGTCAGCAAGAAATAGCATTTCCAAGGCAGCTCTGGTCTCAACTTTTCTGCTTGAATATTTCAACAGAAATTATTAGTGTGGATTTTTTTTTAAATTATCGTGGAGATTTTAAGAAAACTCCTGCTAAGCGATTCTTTTCCTGTTAGCCAAGTTTTTTTTTTTTAAGTGAA
>VXBU01012053.1:2056386-2180619 GCA_013400315.1 Bombycilla garrulus
GAGATGTCACCTGATAGTTGTCTGTGACCACAAGATCCATAGTCCTTACAGAAAATTATGTTGTCTGCCTGAAAGTTCTCACTTTTGAGGTTTGGTTGTTGGATGAAAGAGCTGCTGATTCTGATAATAACTCAAATCTGTTGGGATTGGGAGGAAGTCTGAGTACTCTTATTTTGGGTCTAGTGAATGTGCTGAGTAACAGCCTGCATTTCTAAGAGTTACTCTTTTATTGGTTTGGTTTTAAGGATTACTGACTCCATCTGAGATCTTGTTACATTCAGCAATTTCAGGATTCAGTGTTATGATCCCCACTGCAGCTATGACTCTCTCCAACATACATATTTTCTCTGGCTGTATAACGACTCTTCAGCTTTAAGAGTGTTTTATCAGGTAAGTCTAAGGTCATGCAAGAAATGTTGGGAATGGGAAGGGTTTTATTTGTCCTTCCAAAACAGCAGTGAGGCACAACCACAAGTATGTCCAGACCAAAGTTTTTCTTTGCAGCAGTGTTTTACCTACTGCAGCACAGCTCTAAACACCATAAAGATGAACAGCTCTGGTGCTTCTGGGTTGTTCAGGGGTGGTTCCTGTGCTGAAGCTGTGCCGTATGACTGGTGAGGAGACTGTTGGTACCTGGCCAAATGAAGCAGAACCAGGAGGGGCTGCTGGGGCTGGTATTTGCTGGAACTTGGATTCACTGTCAAGGGACACAGATGACTCCTGGATGGGACGGCTGACATTAAGTGAATACTGCCATCTCCTGCTTGTAAAATGCCCAAGATCACCTGCACCCTTCAGCTCTCGGTGGTGTGAATGGATGTTTGGGTATTAGCTTCTGCAGCTGGGGAAATTGGCTGCTTGGCTCTTGCTTTCACACTCTGCTCACATCATTTCAAAGGCAGCTTCAACATAAAACATTGAAGACTTTAAAGATGAAGAGCTAAAAATAATGTCTGGCAGAGACACCATGGTGTGATTAATAAATATTCTGCTATTCTCATTCATTTACTACCATGACTCCTGCTAGATGTTCTGTGAATTTGTAACTGAGTCATACATCATAAAGAGAGAGAGTTTTCCCAAGTTAGACATCTGGAAAAATGTGAAAAGTCTTCACAAAATAGCAAACAGCGATAAGATTGTAATTATCATCTTTGTGTTTTGCATTTAAAATGGACCGCACCTTTCCCAGGTATTGGGTTTCAGCTTTTTCTTCCTTTTGTGGTTGTATATTTTGAATTTTTTCTTCACTTCTTTTTCTGATAGGTCACACTTATTTGAAACCCTTTGCTACTTTCGACCATGATAAAGGCTTGCTAGTTTGCTTTTGGGAAGAGTTTCCCAAATTGATCCTACAGAAGAGCTGGACACAATTGACATTTTCTTCTCCTTCTGTGTAGCTAGGGAATATTTTTGGCGGCATTTGGTGCAGAACCCCATTGCAGGTATCATTTTGTTTCCGTAGTTTCTGCACATATAGGGTGAAAGTATCAATTAATTGACTACTGTTCAACCATTTATAATGCTGACTGAAATTATGGAAACCTGTTTCTCCTCTCAGCAGAGTAGATTAGTCTATTAAAAGACCTGTGCTTTTCAGTCCCTTGTGCCAGCCACCAGTATTGGAAGGAGGTGAGATGAAGAATTATCTCTGTGAAACTTAACTTCAGTGTTTGGGAATCAGCATTTGGAACCTGCCATTGTAACCCAGCACAGCCCTTGCAGAAATGGCCAAGGTCTTCCCTGCAAATGTTGTGGCATCCCTAGCTTTGGTTTCTGGACAATTGTTTTGGTGTCTGATGAACTGGCATAACTTGTTCCCTGTGGTGACCTTGTCATTCTGCCTATTGGTGTAGGAATTTTATCAAATTGCTGTGGGACAAGACCGACACATCAAGTTGAATGATTGTACCAGGGCTTGACCTGCAAGCAGGATGTCATCCTACCATAATTCTTCTGAATCCCAGTCTGGGAAACAATTTTAGCATTGCCACTCTGAAACTGATGAGCAATACAATTGTAGTGGATTGCTTGGAGTCAGTTTTAACTTGACAAGGTAACTCCAGCGGTAGTGAAGCTGCACAGCCTTTTCCTAAGGCTCAAACACCCTCCTTGGACGAGCAGAACATCAACTCCGATCGGCGGGACAGAGGGGGCACAGCTGTGGGTATGGGGCCCCGCGGGGACAGTGACAGCCGGGAGCTCGCCTCCACAGCAGCCCCGGGGCGGGCAGAGGGACGGGGCGAGGAATCCCGAGAAGTCCCGGCCCCGCTTCGGCGCTGAAGGGCGCGGGAGGGCAGAGCCGGTGCCCCGGGGCTGAGGGGAGCCACGGGCGCCCGGGCTGGCCGCGGGGTCAGGTGGCACCGCCCCTTCCCGGTGACGGCAGAAGCAGAGCCCCGAGAGGCGCCGCGGGACCAGCGGCTCGGCTCGGCAGCGCCGGCACTGCCCCGCGGCCGCACCGANAGCCCCCGCCGCCGCCGCGCAGGTGAGGGGCCCGGCGGCAGCAGCAGCAGGTGCCTCGGGGCAGGGCCGGGGCGGCGAGTCCGGCGAGACGGAGGCTCTGGAGGGCAGGCGGGGGATGCGCGGGGTTGGGGAGAGCGCCGGGGTACGGCGAAAGGTGAGGGACGGTCGTGCCAGGCGGCGGCGGGCACTTGGGCTGGAGGGGACGAGGGAACCTGGGGGCTCCCCTGGTACCCCGCACCTTGTGTCTGGCCGGGCCCCGCCGCAGCCCAGCCTGACGAGAAGAAGGAAGGAAACCTTGTGAGTGTGGCAGAGCCTGACAGCAGCGCAGCCGTGCCGGGTTCAGGGCCCGCCTGCCCAGGGCAGGTGGGCACCGTCCTGCGGCGGTTCCGCTCCCTGCTCGCCCCGCCAACCCGCAGCAGCTGCATCGCCAGGGCCGTGCATCGATTGTTACTGATTATTAGTGCTCGTGTCACTGGTGGGTATCCATCTGGCGAGGTGATGTCCTAAATCCAAAGGCAGAGCTCTGGGCAGAGGATGCAACTAACCTTTTGCAATGCCCAGAGCACGTGGGAAAATTTAGAAACTGGCTAGAGACAAACTTTGGACTGCATTTCTTGGTTAACTTTCTGTGTCTGGAAAGCACCTGCTGTGTCACATGGGTGAAATTATAACAGACTATGGATTCATCAGTGGTTATCTGAGATATTCTTTGCTAGCTGGTACATTTATAACTTGCCTTTTCTAGTTTCTCTTTGGTGTGTTACCATGAAGAGAGTTATGAGCTGTACACTGTCTTCTGCTAAGAAGGGTTTGTTTGTGAAAGTCCAAAGTAAATGAAATAAAACTAACTAGGCAGGATAGATTAAATAGCATTTTCTTATGTTTGTGTTCATTTGGTTACTTGAAGAGTATCTTTTAGCCTTTTTAGTCTAAATCAGTCAGGCTTTTCAATTAAAACCAATCAGAACAGGTCCTGCACAAACAGTAACAAGTGATCCAAGTTTTGTGTATGGTACAGGACACCTTCAAAATTTAGCTCCTGTAATTCCTAGAGTCAAAGGCAGAGAGTCATGTCTGTGTCTAAGCCAGAGCTTGTGGCTATTATTATTAGCTATTATTAGCCGGAGCTTGTGGTGATTATTACTTGCTGAGTCCTGTAAGTGATGCTGGATCTTTCCAATTTAGGCTTAAGTAACTTTTCAGCAGAAGAGCAGTGATGCTTCTGTTACACATGGCATCTTGTTGTTCACACTCTGCTGGGTTAGAGGCATCCAGGTTGAGGGGTGATGGAGGTCATCACAGAATTCTGCTGTGTGCATGGGTAGAAAAATTGTAATTTAAATAGTTGTGCAATGGTGAGTGTAAGGAAGGCTGAGGGGCACCTGTGGGTGAGTGTAAGACAACTCCTGATGTTTGAAGGTCTAATGCTAAGGTTTTTTGTTAGTTCTTTTACTGTTCACAGGCAGCTCTCTGTGGTGTTGTTCTTAAACTGGAGCAAGTAGCTAGAACAGTCTAGGAGTGGTCAGTTTGGTTGAGCAAACATTGCAATATCCTTTCCACCTTAAGTCAAAAACTTGGCTTGTGACTTAGGAGTTAAGTTAGATTCAATCCACCGTTTTCTCTGGTTTTGGTAGAAAGAGCTCCTTTAAAAGGGGAAGTCCTGTGTATTATATTCAACAGAAACTGTTTAAGAAGCCACCTCTGAGAGGCAGTTCCTTTGTACTAAGAGAGTTATCTCTCAAAAAAACCTGCTGCATTGCCCTTTATTAAATAGCTGTATTTTGAAGCTTCTTTTCTTGTTTTCCCAAATAATATTTCATTTGACAGCTGTGCCTTGAATTGAAAAAGGCAGAGCTGATGTATATTTTTTATCATCTCTTGAAAAGCTATACTCATTTAAAAGTTCATTTTTTTATTATTCAGTGTAGTGTAGCACAAATGCTTAAACCTTGTCACAGATTGCAGCATATTTGTTTTATTATAATTCTAATGAATGAAAAGAGCAAAGAGAGAAGACAGGGTTTCTATTTTTTTTGTCAGAAAATAGACACTGTTCAAAGAATTTAATGTTTTATTTTTCCCTTCTTTCATTTCTTGTTTTAACAAATCATTGTAGCAAGATGACCATGGTAGTCTTTTTAGGTTCAGGCTTGTCATAATTTAAATGATTATCTGATTATCTTCAGATGGTCTAAAAGGATCAGTTACGTTATGGCTAAAAGAAAATACTAAATCTGCTCTTTCTTACAGTACTTCAAAGTTGTTCACTCCCTCCCAGTTGTAGAATTGGAGTACATAAATTTTTTCAGTAGTATAAGCAAAGAATATTCCATTTTTTATTACTGTAGCAAGCCAAAATAAAACACTAAATACTGTGTATAATGTTTGCACACCATGGAGTGGTTCCTGCTGCAGAGCACTTCAAGCCCACTGTTGGCAGTGTAGAGGTAAGAAGGGACTCTTGCGGCTCCTCTGCTAACTTTCAAGAAAAAACAAAGCGTTTATTGAAGTGGTAGAATTCAAAAAGGGATTGGGAGGATTGCAGCGGACAGCTCAAAGTCGGAGGTTGCTCCTGAAGCAGCTGGTGACACGCTGTTAAAAAGCGGTTTAAGGCTGTTAATTAATAGGAGGGAGCAGCAAGGAGCAGTCAGGAGACAGTGCCACGGGGTGAGGGGGCGAGGGCTGGCAGAAGTTACGAAGGGGAAGCGAGAAGTGCCACGGTCGAATTAGCCATGAACACGGAAACTGAAACTGCTCGTGATGGAGAGCAGTGGTCTGAGGAGAGGAAGAGAAGCAGAGGAGACGCCGTGGCTGGTGGCTGCATGCGCAGAGCTTCTTCAAACCGGTCCTGCTCAGGGATGGGGTAAACGGGGCTGGCTGGAGCCGTGTGGCAGCAACCCCTGCGGCTTGTGTGACACTGAGACTCATTCGTGGGTGAAGGAGCAGGTTGCAGACCATCCTGTTTGTAAATAATCTCACTGAGGAGTAATCAGGCTCGTAATTAGCTGTTTGATGCAGTGATGTGGGAGACAGAGAGTACAGAAACTTGCTAATATTTGTGAGATCTGCTCTGTACTCATCCCTCTTTTGGCTGTTTTGTGCCAAGATGTGTCCTAAGTGTGTGCACACAAATATCTGCCACCCAACATGTGGGTAAGAAAAGGCAGACTGCGTAGAAGGAACAGAACCATGAAGTTTTAAAAGTGCAAAAACTGATGTTTAGATGTTGTCAGCACTTCAGTGTTTGTATTACTCATGTTTTCCCTTCATTACAGTTCTCAAAAGAACAGTTACCTGCTTTACATGCTCATGTAGGTCTGATCCAGGTTTAAATTCTGATCCAGTGCAAGAGTTTACTCAGGCTGATATTGCTGGAACTGCCCTCTGTGAAGGATGTGCCTCCTTTCAGGATAAACCAGCAAGGCTTTGTGTTGGCCACGTACCTGCCTTGCATTTGCAAGGGCAGGAGTCTCTGTTAGCTATCTAACTACATAAATGTGATCTTTAAAGAAATGGAAATGCTGCTTTAAAATTGAATTTTCTTCCTTCTCTTCCTTATATTTTTTTTCTCTTCAGGACACTGAAGACCATAAAAGTCTGATTAAAAAGAAAAAAATGCCCAGAAAGACTATAGACTATGGAGTGCTGCCTGAGTATGAGAAAAGCCAGATCAAAAGGACCTTGGAATTGGGAACTGTTATGACAATATTCAGTCTTAAGAAGAGCAGCCCAGAAAGGAGGACTATTCAAGTCATAATGGAAACCAGGCAGGTAGCATGGAGCAAGACAGCTGACAAGATTGAAGGTTTCTGTGAGTATTTGCAATGTGTACCTGAACTTGGAGTTGCTAATAAATTGACGTACTTGTCAAATATTAATTTAAGAAGCCTTTTGTTAACATTATGAAGATTTTGGCTGAATGAGTTTGGTAGTTTGCTAAGAATATTTTGAATTGTTCTAATGCAGATGAATAATCTACTGCAGCTCATTATTAGGTATCTAACACTACTTAAATATGATTAACATGCTTTTATCCTTAGCCTTGTTCTCAAAGTTTTCATCTTTGAATATGATGGTGTTTGTGTTCTCTGAATTGACAGACTGTTTTCCATCATTATGTCTTATAAATTTAAGTGGGTAATTATTCTTTACCACTTCTCTCCAGGCAACCTCAAAAAAAGAACCAGCCAGACACATACAAATACAAGGAAACTGAATTCACATTTCGGTATTCTTGGGCAATTTTCTGTCTGAGGATGGAAGTCATTGTTTAGGACCATTACTGGAAAATACCAATGACTTAGGAGGATGAAACTGTGAGATAGGAGGTGTTTCAAGGCCCTGAATTCTCTTTAGTTGATATTGGAACTGACTAAACCCACTATTTGTGACAAGGTCAGGAAATTGAAGGGGAGTGTAAGACTAGATAGGGCTGCAAAAACTGGAGTAGAAGAATAAAGTGAGACTAATCCTCAGCTCTTTCCTGATGCCAGGAAAGCTCAGCCTGGGCTTTCTGTGATTCGTGCAGCTCAGGGTGGTGCAGTGTAATTACAGTGCTTGCACATGATTATAGGGTAACTTTTTAAATTATTGTGAGCATGATTTTACTCTACAGCTGCTAAATGGTGTTTGTCCTCAATAAAGGAATTGAGTAGTTTGTCTGAAATGGCAGAATCAGTTATTGGTCTGTTGAGGTGTGGATTTTTAGAAGGTTTTGGGTTTTTTTGGTAAATACACGGTAAGTTAAAAACCCATTGGTCTGTAAGTTTGCAGAGAGACAGGCACTGAGAATTTGCATGATTTTGGAATTGTCTGAGCAGTTCCTTTTCATGCTCCTGACTTAAAAATATTAAATCTCTGCTACAATTTCCATTGATTCCTGTCTCATTCCTTGTGGAGACTGGACCTGCAACTGGAAATATGATATAGTGGAAATAAATACTGGTTGTCTGGGAGGATGTTTTTATTACTGGTGGTGAAAATATGGTCTTATTCAGTATTCTGGGGAAAACCAACTGGTGTGGACACCCAGTTAACAGGTACTCTGGATCATAAGCTTTCATTTTCCCAGTTTCTTATGTGACAGATGAGGGTAATTATCCTTTCCTATAATGATGTGTGTGAATGCAAGTACAAGTGTATTGCTGGTACTGTGCCAAAAAGAAGTCCTGAGAGGGCATGTAGAATTCAGTTATGAGAGCAGTACTTGAATATTGTTTAGCAAATAAAGCCTGGGGTTTACACACAGAACAATAAGATTAAAACATAGCAGAAAATGACCACTCAGTGAGGGAAGGAGACCTCACTGGCCAAACCAGTCTCTGACTGTGTGTTGAAGTCTTGTCATAGCCATTTGCCCGGAGGGGACAAATTTAAAGCTGAACAGGTTGTGCATTCCAGGTGTTGGGGTCAAGTTTTTCACTTCTCTCTTGTAATCACCTTTTAGCAAAGCTTTCTGGGGGTGGTGTGTGTTTGTGGTAGTAAATTAACTGGTTTGCTCTGTGCATGGATTTTAATGCTTTTAAAAGAAGGTGAATATTGTAATTTGACTCTTAAACCTGGGTGATCCAGCAGGGTCATGACTGGGCTTCCAGATCCACAGGCAGTCATTGCTAGAGCAGGGAATATTGCTCCAGACCCGTGACTTACCCAAAAGCCATCTGCCTCTCCATGAAAATTGTAGTACTGTAGCAGTTTTTAAAATTGAGCAACACTTCAGTGATGTGTGTAAGGATGAGAACATTAGGTCTGAAAATATGTCCTAGTTTCAAGCACAAATATGCAAAATATTGTTTTATTGTCTTAAAAAGCAATGAATCTGCTCCAGCAAGCTGTATTTTGCAGGTCTTGTTCCAGGATGTGATATGAACAGTTGTTCCAACTCACCATGAACCATATCTGGTCTACTAGAAATGAAAGTTGCTGCAGTTTTAACTTGCTGACAGTGTTTTTGCTGAAGAGGAAGGAAGTATTTTATTTATTTAGTTAGTTATTTGTATGTTGCTGTTACTTCTTTTGACTGAGCCTCAGGCTTTCTTTTTGCTTGAAAAGTGGAAAAATGATGGATTTGAAGATTTCCTATTTGGTAATTGAATAGAGCTGCCTCTTGAAAATGAATGTATATATGAATGACCCCACATGTATGCTAGTGGGTTGTGTTGGCTGTGTGACAAATAAAATTCACTTCTAAAAAAATTTTTAAAGTGGTTGAGGGCAGAGAATTATCATCTCAAGTATTATATTAATACACTTACGCTGTACAAAATCTAATATTCATGATGTGATCTTAAGGGTTGCTATTTGCATGTGTGTCAGTCCAAAAAGAATTAATATTCAGTATGAGTGGCAAAGTTAAGATGGTTTCCTGTTCTGTGTGTGCTATTTTAACTCAAGTTTGGCAACTGCTCTTTGCAGAAGGCAGAACACTCAATGTTTGCATCTGCTATGAATTCGTGTTTCTAAATCAGATGGTGAGGAGAGTTCTTGAACTTTGGGACACAAAAATAGGCTGCTGATAGAAGATGGAGTCCAACTTTTATACTTTATTTTAATACTCTCCCTTTGGAGATCAAGAAAAAAGTATTTTGTTCCCGTTTTTCTTTCCCTAACTGCCCTGTGTAGTGTTGGGAATTTGGTGCTGATTTTCTTGCTGATGGACTGTAAATGTTTGAAGAACACTCAAATTCCTCTAAGCCTGACTTATATTTATTACAATGACCTTTTTCAAGTTTGGTTTATATTATTTTGGAAATGATTTAAGTTAAGCCTCACAATAACAAAAAGGCAGCTACTCTTGTTCTGGAATAAATTGACCGGGGCAAGAGAGAGATGTAGGATTAGCTATACTTATATAAATATTTACACAACCCTGTGGGCCCAAGAGTGGCACTACTGTGTATTTTAAATTGCATTGCTCATGAAAAGGCCCCTTTTGTTGAAAACCTGCCAGCATATCTGTTTAGAATAGAGTGAAAGAGTTGCCAAAATTAAGGCTATTTCCTGCTCAGTGCACATAGGTTTTTCTGGATGAGAAATTTCAGAAAACTCTTCCTATATCCAGGTCTTTGTCTTGGTAAGAAGTGAGGATGTACAAAGGATAAGATATCTGGTTTAAACAATGTCTGTCTTCATTGTGTGGTTCAGATCACACAGTATCCAAGTACTGCAGAGTTTGCATTGACCTTTTGGAAGACTTGAGTTGCCATGTACAAAAGGAATTTCTAACAGAAAGGAACTGGGGAGAAGCCTCTGTATCTTCCCCTAAATGATAGAACACAGGTTGGTTGTGTCCATTAGAGAAGGATGTGCTATTTCAACAGTAGATCAAGAGGCACAGTATTTCTGCCTGTGCATGACATAAGTTTGAGGTGATGTTTTCACAGCCCAGTATTAAGCAGTTAAATTACAAGGCTTAGTCTCACCTGTCTACCCAGACAGATTGAGAGAATGAACTTATTTTTGCTTGAGAGAAGGAAAGATTGTTTTCCTTGTACAGAGGGATTTGAGTTGCTTGTTTAATTTGTAATGGACCCTTTTTTTGCAGAAATCAATCCCTGCATACAGGGTGGTTGATTGTGAAGCTGTGACTTGCCAGCACGCTCTGTTTGCAGTGTGTCGTCGCTTCCTTATGGTTCTGCTTTGTATTTTTATTGTGTGTTTAACCTTTACAGCTGTGTGTGGGTCTGGATGGGCACCCTTGGGTCACACACACACTCTGGGGTTGGCTCTCCCCACCTCAGACTGTCCCAGGCTGGCCACACCATGGGGGCGTTGGGGACACAGTGGGACAACGGTGACAGACAGAGGGGATGGGAGAGGTGGCCAAGTGCGGGGCAGGATTTGCCAGGACTCTGCTAAGACACACGGCTGTGTGGCTGGGGTTTGCTGCCTGAGAGGACATTCCAGAACTCCCAAGAAAGGCCTCCCAAGTTGTGGTGTAGCATTTCTATGCACATGAATAAATTAGGGCCCAAAGTTATGATATTTAAGCTTGCAGAGCAAGCAGGTGTAAATCTCCAGGAAGCTGATCCGTTATGGGTATTTCATTCTTTCTCAGATGCAAAGTGCTTTCAGGACAATTATTAAGGGAAAGCTCATGGTGACTAGAGTTGGATTAGTCACTGGAAAATGTGTGAGTTTCTTCATATTCTTCCAAGAATCCCTTGAGTGAAGGGATGATTCACAGCCAGGAGAATTTATACTCTCAGAAATCTGTGGTGCCATCCTCGAATGTGCAAGTGTGTGATTCTCTGTAGTATAAGCATGCTCATTTCAAGGAAAATTCTATTTGAGGACAGAAGATGATTTCCCTGTTTTTGAATACCTAGGAATTTGATTTTTTTCATGTGAAGAGGTGACCTGCTTTTGTAAAATATATAAACCATATTTAAATCTCTTAATTTTTGGAAAAGAAAGATCATCTGATATTTTTATGTTCTTCATTTATTGCAAAAGACCCCATAACAAAAATATCTAGTGACAATTTAGTTGTGCAAGCTCATAACAAGGAATAGGTTTAAAGCATCAGAGTGCCTTATTTAGCATAAAACAAAGAATATATCAGCTGGGAAACTGCTCTTGCTTTATGCAGAGGGAGAGGTCAGGGTGTAGGTGAGGTTGAAAGAGAAAAGGCTAGAGAAATGTTAGTATTAATTTATTCTGAAAACTTCCTCAGAGGATGAAGTACCTGGATTGGGGAATGGCAGAGATGCAGATATCATGTCGATGTAATTGCAAAATTAGCAGGGGAATAAAGGCTGTACTTAAATTGAAGCTTTTGAAGCTCCTGACACACCACAGTGCAACAATAGTAGCCATTTCTATTTTCTGCAGCTAAGACCTTTATTAATGCATAGGATTATCTTGTATCTTTTTTTCATTTAAAACAGAGACCTATGTTTGACAATGTATAACATGATCTTCTACAATTAATGTGAACTTCTCATTTCACATTGTCTCACTGCTCTAGTTTTATGTGTAATATCTTCCCAGACTTTGTAGGAAAAAATTGACCTCTTTTTAAATAAATTTGCCATCTCAAAGTCATTTAGCATTACTGATTTTTCACTTAACCTACAGAAAAGAGTTATCAACTGTTAAGTTCACTTGAGATTTTCTTCCCTGCTGAAAAGGGGAGATTTTACAGAATTTGCCCTCTAGAACATGATTAAAAAACCCAACATAAAACAAAGTTGAATTTTCATGTTTGCTAGGTAAACGGAGTGTGGAAACTAAAAACAGACTTAGTAAATTTATGTTAAAAGTAGAATTAGAATCTTTGGAAGCTGTTCTGTTTTTTCTCAGTCTGTAAGGTTGTCCTGTGCTTCCAGACTTTGTTGTACTGCCAAGCAGGAATCACTAGTTTTTGCCAAACGTTGCACCTGGATATTTAATGATCAAAGTTCATTACAGAAGCAGTGAATCTGTAATAGAATCGTGTCGATAACAGCACCAGATCAGGCCACACTCAATTGACAGGGTGAGGGGAAATGCAGGGATCATTTAATTTAATGACAGCCTTGTGTGTTTTGCCACAGGCAGTGCTGTTCTGCCTAACAAGGGTTGTATTTTTTTTTTAAATCTTCATTGTTTTATTTTGTGAATTTTATCCAGCAGCATCTTTGCCTTGATGTTAAATTTTGCTAATATTGCTTTTAAAATCTTTGCTAAAATGACTGCCAAAGAGAGCAAATTTTGATGCTGTGCATCCTTTTGTCTGTCAGATACATAAATTAAAAAAATAACACCTAAGAGTGTTCAATACATATGGCTCACGTTTTTAAACATTAGTTTTTTTTCTATGTGTTAAACAGCTGAGTAATTTATTTAGTAGAATTGTTAATATCAATGTAAATTTGTTGTGTGGTGGAAAACTTTTTTTCCCCACTGGAGAAGATGATATAAACATTTATAGATCTGTACCTCTCTGGGAGAAGGGATGAGGATATATATATATTCTGGTGAGGAGTGTGAAATGAGTGCTTAATTTGACTTGAACACTGGGCTTGATGTTGCTGATTTCTAGTAGGGACCTTTATTTTCCTTATTGTTAGCAGAATTTTTGTCTGAATTTCCTTAGTGCTTCAGGCTTAAAATAATAAATAAACTTAACTCAGATTGAAAACCTTGTGTCTCTATTTTGTCATTTGCTTTCTGTATTCTGAATACTGTTAAAGAACAATATGCCATTGCAAAGTGAATCCACTTCTTGCTCTTTATGGAGTAGCTTCACAGAGGAACATTAAAATTCACCTTTTATTGGTGTGTTTTTAAGTGGCTGTATTTCAGTTGTTAGCCAGGGGATCTTTGTGTAAGTCTTCAGCTGAGTACATGAAACTTGGTTTCTGTGGTCAAATGAAAAAATGAACATGTGTAGCCTCTAGCTCTTTTCAAACAATGTCTTCCCTTTAGCAGCTCAGTTCTGCAATGTCTGATGCTAACTTACAACGAGCAGACTTCCTGTCATGGCCAGCCAGCAAAACGGGGATGGAATGAGCTGCACAGACCTCAGCACCCCTAAACTGGTTGATCAAAGTGAGTGTGAAATGTAGGTACTGCATCCTTTTCCCAAAGTCAGGTTTATATGCCAGCATTTTTGTTTTGTTTTGTTGCATGGTGCAGAATGTAAACTTTTATGAGCATGTATATAAATGTTACCCTATTCTTACACCATTTTGTGGAGGTGCCCTTTCATTTTTTATATGAAAACAGTAGCCAGGTGTACAGCTCAAACTGGGAAGCACTCTAATATGGTGCTGTGCTGAGCAATCCAGTGANTGGCTGTCAGATACATAAATTTAAAAAATAACACCTAAGAGTGTTCAATACATATGGCTCACGTTTTTAAACATTAGTTTTTTTTCTATGTGTTAAACAGCTGAGTAATTTATTTAGTAGAATTGTTAATATCAATGTAAATTTGTTGTGTGGTGGAAAACTTTTTTTCCCCACTGGAGAAGATGATATAAACATTTATAGATCTGTACCTCTCTGGGAGAAGGGATGAGGATATATATATATTCTGGTGAGGAGTGTGAAATGAGTGCTTAATTTGACTTGAACACTGGGCTTGATGTTGCTGATTTCTAGTAGGGACCTTTATTTTCCTTATTGTTAGCAGAATTTTTGTCTGAATTTCCTTAGTGTTTCAGGCTTAAAATAATAAATAAACTTAACTCAGATTGAAAACCTTGTATCTCTATTTTGTCATTTGCTTTCTGTATTCTGAATACTGTTAAAGAACAATATGCCATTGCAAAGTGAATCCACTTCTTGCTCTTTATGGAGTAGCTTCACAGAGGAACATTAAAATTCACCTTTTATTGGTGTGTTTTGAAGTGGCTGTATTTCAGTTGTTAGCCAGGGGATCTTTGTGTAAGTCTTCAGCTGAGTACATGAAACTTGGTTTCTGTGGTCAAATGAAAAAATGAACATGTGTAGCCTCTAGCTCTTTTCAAACAATGTCTTCCCTTTAGCAGCTCAGTTCTGCAATGTCTGATGCTAACTTACAACGAGCAGACTTCCTGTCATGGCCAGCCAGCAAAACGGGGATGGAATGAGCTGCACAGACCTCAGCACCCCTAAACTGGTTGATCAAAGTGAGTGTGAAATGTAGGTACTGCATCCTTTTCCCAAAGTCAGGTTTATATGCCAGCATTTTTGTTTTGTTTTGTTGCATGGTGCAGAATGTAAACTTTTATGAGCGCGTATATAAATGTTACCCTATTCTTACACCATTTTGTGGAGGTGCCCTTTCATTTTTTATATGAAAACAGTAGCCAGGTGTACAGCTCAAACTGGGAAGCACTCTAATATGGTGCTGTGCTGAGCAATCCAGTGAGAAATTATGAATTTAGTAGTAATTTGTTGTTACTGTATATGCCAGCTCAATGTGAATATGTAAACTCTGTGGGTTTAAAAGGTGCACTTCTCTAAACCTTACGTCACTCACTGAGCTAAATCCCCAGAGGACCCCTTGGAAAGGTACTCACGGGTGCTTTCTCAAGGTGCACCACCCTGTCTCTCATGTTTTATCCTTGTAACTGTGCTTTCAGATGTTTTGTGGCTTATCTCTGATGACTTCCTTGGGCCACTGAACTTCTCAGTAAACATCTCTGTTTATATGAGCTGAATAACTTTCCCCGCCACATCTGGACTGCCATTCTGCAGGACATTTCTGCTTTCTTGTGACTCTGTCCTCCGAGAGAAGCCTCACCTTGTTCCCTCTAGGGTCACATACCATTTGTGATTCATTGCTGCTCTGAAAACAGAGGCTGTTAAAGCACACCTTGGGTAGTTAATATTTAATAATGCAGAAGTGAGAGCAGAGCCGTTTTCCTCACTAACCACCATGAAGTACATTTGCAAAAGGACACTAAAGGCTTTCTTCATTCACTCATTTGCACATAGCCTCTGCTGCAGTGGACAGTTTCTGCAACCTACTCTGGAATATGTTGTAATGCAAATTTTTGGGAAAAAAAAAATCTGGTTCTGAATGTGGAATGTTGCTATACATATATACACATGGAAATGCAATTATATTCATTGAGAGAATGGCCACCCATGTCTTGGTGCACACAGCTTTGGTGATCAGAGTGCCTTATTTTCTTCTTCTAAACATTGCCAGTAGCTTCCCTTAAGCCTTCTTGAGACTTACTGAAATCATGCTCACAGCATGATTTCTGACTCTGTAAGCCTCCTTTGAATCTTCTGTAGGCTTTTTCTTTTCCTTCATTAAGTACATGACTGAACTTTGATCCAAGCACCATTTGTGGCCACAGACACTGAAAGACTCCTGGGAAATCTGGGTTTTGAATCAGGAATGTTACCTCAGAGACCTCTGTAGTCCATAATGGCAGATTCAGGTAAACTTTTCCACTTTTAATGTAGACTTTTATCAAGGGTACCTTGATGGGTTGACAGCCTCTAAGGTTTTTTTCAGCCATGCATTTATATACAATAAGCCTGATGTTCCAGCCTAGCATTACCTGATCCTTACACCACGACCGAAGGTGTTCTTGCAAACTCACCTTCCTCCAGTGAGCTCAGATGGACACTTGCAGCTCACAGAAGGTGCTCTGCATGTAGCACTGGCTGCTTTGCAGCAGGGTCTGTTCCCTAAGCCACCTGTCTGTTCAGGTGCAGGATGGTGGTGTTCCCACACAGAGGTGGCTGGTGGTGACCATTGTGGCACACAGAGCCAAACTTCTCTCTTTAAATGGCAGTGCTGGTCTCTCCTGGGATGAGGGGCACAATGTCGTGTATAATAATGTAATATTTTTTTTCTGCAGTTCTCTTGACATAGTTTTCTACCTTTGGTTATCTTGTATCGTGTCTTTCCTTCCGCTTGCACAGCACCTGCTCTAGTGAAATGCAGGTTCTGTTTTACCATCTACCTCCAAGTGTGACTGAAGGAAATGTAACAGGAATTTTTATCTGCAAGTGTGTGACTGAACATGATCACTGCTGTTTGGTTATTTGAATGGAGATCAGTGGAGATGTTGAGGGTCAAAAGCTTATTAAGTTCATGGCAGTAAAGAGCTCTGTCAGGTGTCCTGGAAGGCACTGAGCAATTAATCCGTGCAGTATTAGGAAAGTACCTATGTAGTGGTGTAATGAATTCACCATTGAATTCACTGATTTGCCACACAACACCCAGCAGCAGGAGCTGAGTCTGGTCTCCTTAAAGAGCCACTTGAGGGAGTTGTCAGAATCAATGCGTGACTGATGAGGCTGCTAAGGAGATCCTTTCAACCTGGGGAAATTGTCACATAAAGGAATGGATGAAATGTAAACTAATTGTGTTTTAGAGTGGCACTAGGCTTCTCTAAACTGTTGGCTGGGGACTGGCTGTGCTGAGGGAGTGCTGTCCTTGTCTTGCTGGATATGAGTCAGGGCATACTTTGATTCATGTTTCCTTAGGAAATGTTTTAATCTTCTTTCACCTTTCTTGTGGAAATTGCACCTTCAAGTGTATTGGATTTGCTTGGACTCTGCAAGGTGCATCTGTCCAGGTGTGTGGTTTTTTTGGGTGTATCATGTCCCAGGAATATGTGTCTGTGAAGCCAGGGCAGGATATGGCTCTGCAATTTGCATGTGGGATTGGGAAGGAGGAAAGCTCCAGTACTTCAAGGCAGGACAAAGACAGAGTGGCTGAAGTGCGGTGCCTGCAGTTCTGGCATAGGTATGAAATTGCGTTTTAATTGTTCAGTGACAGATTGTGCTGTAAGAAGTTCACAATAACTGTAACAACTAAGTTGGTACAACTGATTTACTAATCTGAATCTGATGTTACAGCTTTTCCTGGCCTGCTCCTTGCTCGGTATGGTTGGAATCAGCCACTCTGGAGTCACTGGGCATCACATGGAGGGTGTCAGGTCACTCCAGACTACCTGTGGAGGATGCAGAGCTTGGTGCAAGACCAGAATTAATGCTTGGTGTTCATACTTTTCTTTTCTCCCTTTGATTCTCTAAATTGGCTTTTCTTTCAATAATGTAGAGTAATACGTCCTAACCAACACTATGAAATGTCATTAAAATACAGGTAGCTTCTATTCATTTTCTGAAACTATAATGTGTATTACATCTTTATTTCTGTAAAAATCTAAAGAATTTTTAATAAAACTTGTGTTTTGTACCCATTTCGTTTATTTTCTAAGGAAACGTAATGATATCTTGCCCAGTTTTTGTAGGATGTATAGAATATGTTGCCTGAAAATAATAGGGATGTTAAATTTTGAATTTGAGTTTTTTAATAGAAATATTTCTTTCTCTTCTCTTTCACCCAATTTTGTTCTCTTGCTGAACCATTCCTCTATTTACTGAATGTTTAGCAATTAGGGTATAGTGGAACTCTTTCTGAAGAACCAGTTGGAGAAGCAATAACCTGTCTGTGCATACAGAAATCCTTGTGCCACTGTGTACATACACATGGGTTCATGCAGGAGAAGGGGATGGTGGAGTTGAAAGGCTGTAATACAAGAAGGACTGAAGTGACTGTGTTTAACTGAGGGGAGACATTGAGTAAGTTTGTGTGCTTATTTCAGAGGTCAGTGTGAGGTAAGACCCTGGAAATGACAACAGCAGTGCAGGTTGTGAAACCTCTTTTATCACTGCTTCTAGTCTGTACTTTGAGAGGGCCTTTTGTTGTCTTGCTCATGTGTGTGGATTTAAAGGAGTCTGAAGGGAAAGGTGTGATTCACTTTGAAGTTAAAACTGTGTTTTCCAGCAGGGATTTGTTGGGTGAAGGGAAAGCAGACTGGGGTTGTACTCGCCAATGGTTGGAATGAGGCAGCCTGGTGTGCGGTCCCATGCCATTTCCTGCAGCCATGCAACCTCCTCCTCTCTTGGGTACTTTCTATGTCTGTATTCTGATTCTTCTCTGTTGATATTAATGTAAATTCATGATGTAAGATCGACTTGTTTAGATGGTGACATTTAGGATGGTAATTCGTTTACATCTTCAGGGGGATCCAAGTGAGACTCTGAATGGTAAAGGGTTTAGAGTCATTATTAGGAGGTTTTGGTTCCTGGTCATTTATGGGCACAATGTGAATTTATTTTAGAAGTTTGCATCGAAATTTAGTAGTCTTGACCAATTAGATATGTAGATTGCAGGAGATATTTTTGTAGGCACTAAATTTTAATGATAAATTAAAACCTCCACCTTGAGAATAATCATGCTTGGAAAAATTCATTTGAGAAAGATGCTTGTATCCTATGATTAGTTCAGGTTAACCCTTGAGGTCTCATTTTCACAGTGTTAGCTGTTCAATGACTGTGAGAAAGGCGTGTCTGATAGAAGTTTGGCCTGGGATACTTTGCAAAGAATAGTAAGTTCTAAGATGAATTAATGTTTCATTATAATTTTGTTGATGAGCTTCCTTGCCTGTCTGTCCATATTGGCATCAGAGAAATGCAGCTTTACACAGGTGGAAGCTTCACCATTGTTTAGCTCACCTTTGTCTGGCAGCAGAGCTACTGCTTCATTATGTTGTTAATGGTCTTTTGTTACCGATGAGGTGCTCATTCAAAACAGGGGGTGTAAATTGTGGCATTCTTAAATGCATGGACAGAAACCCTCAGCTGTTTTCCTTGGTCTTGCTAGGTCTGATAAACACATTTCAAGAGCAGCCATGAAATGTTTTTCTCCGCTCTTCATCCTGTGGCTCGGAAGTCAAGACTGTCCAGAAGTGGAAAGAGCTGTTTATTTCTCTGGTCCACAGGCAGAGCAAAACCACTTCCTCAGTTTTCTAATAAGTATCTTATCTTGAGAGCACACATATTTCTATTTCAGTGCTGTCTCACTCCTGTTCTGCAGGCTCTGTAGCAAGGGTTTGAGAGAAGGGAGCTGACAGGAGAGTGGTGCTTGTGCAGGGTTCCCATTCTGCTGTGCTCCAGGGCATGCCCGTGTTCTCTGGAGAGCAGCAGGGTGAAAGTGATACAACAGGTTATGTTAAATAACACACATCTCCCTGGAGCTGGCCATGAGAAAACTCACAAACATTTTAATTATTAAGCTTGATTTTCTCTTTATATTCCTACTTCAAATATTTTTCTTGAAAGTACCGGTGACTGTACTAGCTGACAAGGTTAGCTGGCTATCTGAGATATATGTGGGTGGTTTAGGTGGATAAAGTAGAATTGTACATTTTCTTTTTTGTTTCTGAACAGTTGTCATGGCAATTGGAAAAATTACTTGCTTAGAGTTAATGCCATTTGTGAAATCACATTTTCTGTGACCTAAAGGGCCAAGAATATACACTTTGTCCATGGAAAATCAGTGATCGTGAAATAATAAAAATATGACAGGTTATTTTTCTTCTTCTGGTCCTTTTCTACTATTGTGTGTTACTATTTATTTGTGGATTTATGGATTGCAAGCTGGCAGAATTTGCATTTCTTGTCCACTACAGATCTGCATTTTTATATATATAGCTATTTTATATGCGTGTGCATACTTTGAGTTATCCATCTTACCATTTCAGGCTCTGCAGTTGTACTGACTGAATGTTGTTTCCTTTCAGTGGATCTGATGGAAATAAAAGAAATACGCCCAGGAAAGAATTCAAAGGACTTTGAACGCTGCAAAGCAAGGCACAGAGAAGAACACTGCTTTACTATTTTTTATGGTACCCAGTTTGTCCTCAACACCTTAAGTTTAGCAGGTACTTTTATCTTCTTTCTTTCTTCTTTAAAGCTACCGATTGAACAAGTCAAACACACTGATGGAACAGGAATGCACAGAATACTGTGGCTTTAACTTGTGCAGTTCAGGAGTGCACCAGATGCTTCAAATCTGGAGCCAGACCTTTTGCTCAGCCCTTCTTATCTGTGACCTGCTGCATTTGGAATGTTTCACTTTCAAGTGGTGTGTTGGCGAGTGTGGTTTCAGATTTTTTCTAGCAAGGTAGACTTTTGCTGGTTAAATAACTCCAGTAAGGTTTTCAGCACTGAAGAGCAGAGGTAACATTGCCCTCTTTAAAGACAGCTATTCAGTATGGCCAGAATATTGTCCTAACACTTTTAGTCTGGCCAAAATGATTTTGGGTATAATAGCCATAAAAAGTTACACTGCAGCTATATCACAGAAATTTTCCTATTGCCTATGAGCAGTTGCAGACTAATTTGGAAAAATGAAGTTTTAGTTTGGGTTATTTGTGTGCATGTCACCTGATAATACTAAAACTCTTCTAAATAGGTACTAGGGCACCATAAATAAAACTAGAAAGTGATAAATATAAAATGAAGACATCTATGTGAAACAAAGGGAATTTGTACCCTTTATCTGTAGAAAGGGTTGGAGTACTTCTTATTACAGATAAGATTATCTAGGGTCACAAACCCAAAGATTTTGAAATGAAAAGAGATATAAATTTTTACGGTACAGGCTGAATACAATTTCTAAGTAGTGGAATTTGCAGAGAGATTTCTTTTCTAAAAAGTTTGTAATGGGTCATTGGTTTAGAACCATACAGACTATTTGGAGTTGTAGTTCTCTCTGTCCTGAACAGAAACATGCTTACCTTTAAAATCTTGCAAAATCTTAATGTGAGAAAAGGGGAGTACTTTGTAAGTGTTTAAATACTGACAGCTTTTATTTTTTATTATTTATGGGATGAATTTTCTATAGATTGCAGCATTAGAAGACAAGTTTTTTGCAGTCAGATGCTTTTGAAATGGAAGACTGCTTATGGCTAATCCATTCTTAGAGTTTAAATAAGTTTTACCATTGTTGGCTGAAGCCTGTGAAAATTTTGAGTAAGTGGCTGTGCTTACGTGCAGCTGAGCCAGGGACTTCAGCTTGATTTCCTCAACCCCCCCCAGTCCTTCCCCCGTGGCAGTTCTCAAAACAGGACTCTGGCAATTACTTGGAAAACACTTGTACCATGAGCTGTTGCTGTAATGCTGAACTGCAGAACAACATGACATAACTTTCAGTGAGGGGGGAAATCCTTTTCCTTGTTGAAGGGCTTTGTCGTGGTTTCTTGAAACAATGTAAAAGAATTGTTCCTTGAAGGGAATGGTAACAATCATAAAGGGCAGAATTGTCTTGGGAGAAGAATTGGTTTGGCAGTGGTAGTGGGTGTTCTTTCTGAAATTGTAACTAATTGAAAAACGTTTCCATGGGGAGCTGAGGCTGGGCTCCAGCTTTATCCTTGGAGGATAAAGCATTGTTTGAAAGTATGTTTAAATAAAATGTATTCGTCACCTTTTGAGAAACTGGTTTGCTTTGAAGGCTGATAAAAGATTTCAGCTCCTGTGTGAAAATAATTTTTCAGAGCTGGTTTAATTGAAGAATGTCTTCATGCAATTTCAGAGCCAGCCTCCTAAATCAAACGGGCTTTGCTCACCTGAGGGCTGTGAGGATCACATCTCATGCAAGGTTCTGTCAGCTTGGCTGGTATTTCCTAGGTATTTCCCAGCAAGCAGTTCCTCATCCCACTTCTGTTGGGTAGAAGAATTACCAAATGCAATCATGATAAATGATGGGAAGGACTCTCCTGGTTTGGGAAATGGAAAAGCACTAAATTTTAAACAAAACAAAGCAGTGATCTACTAATTTGCAGGGTTGGGAGGAAGATGTGCCTGGCTTCTCTCTAGGCCACATAAGGAATTTTAGACCTTTTTTGACTTAAAATGTTTTATATACGCTGCACCAGTTTTGTACATTGCTCCCTTTCTGTTTGACTTGCTGAAATTTAGTCTGGAACAATCTGTGTTGAGAGGCATGGTTAAGATAAAGAGAAGGTGATTGTGTCAAAAGCCAGTATATTGCAATTTTCTTGTAGATAAAGAGAAGGTGATTGTGTCAAAAGCCAGTATATTGCAATTTTGTTGTAGGTTGCTAGGAGCATAATGAACCAGCTTTATGCTATAGCAGTACTGAGTTCTTTTGCCTGTGCCCTTCAAGTTGCTCTCATCTGGGTCCTGGGCTTTTGCCACTTTGGAGATAAGATAAGAAAAGGAACTTTGATTGTGTTGCCACAGGAGCTCAGCAGTAGTTTTACAGTGTTTTTTGCTGAAATATTGAAATTTTCCTACTCTGATAAACAGTCTTCTAAAAGCAGGTATTTTTTGTCAGAGCATACCTACCCCCAAATTTATGCTGTTATTTATTAGTTTAGTTTTATTAGTAACAAGATGAGATTTATCAAAGAGGAAGGTTAATCAGCAGCTTTGTGTACAAGAGTTTATCTAAACAAGTTACATCTTGGTTTTGTTTTGGTATTTACCAGAGCACGTTATTTTTTTTTCAGCTGACTCTAAAGATGATACTGATAAATGGTTGTGTGGCTTGAATATTTTGTACCAAGAGGTCATGAGTGCTCCCACACCTGCGATCACAGAGAGGTACGTGGACATATTTTCACTTTGTGAGACTGGGAATTGAAAGAGGAAAATCTGAATGAAATTTTCAAGGTGCAGCAATCGGTGCTTTCCAATGACACTAAGAACACTTTTCAGTTAGTGTATGACACTGAAACTCGTATGGAAATTCTCAGTGTCTATTTTGCTACATAGGTGCTCTGGAGTCACACTCTGCTTCATGCACTAATGTGAACTTGAAATTCACCTTGTTCTGTGCACCCAAAACAAAATCTCTTCATGAGATCACAACAGCAGCTGGTGTTTGTGTGTTGGCTGCTTGGAAAATTTAAAAGTCAGCCATATGAAGGTGAAACTGCACCTTTATCCTTCAGAGGAAGTTGTATGTGAAACTGCTCAGGCTCAGATTGCCAGTTCTGTGGACAAGGTTTCTGTAATGTCTCCATACCCCATTTCATCACTGCTGGCATTTTTGTTTGTGGCCACTGCTCTTAGTGAGGATATGCTCTGCCCTCACTTGCTCTCTGGCCAAATTGTGGCTTTGACACTGGTGCTGTCAAACAAGATTAATTCTAGTTGAGGCTCAAGATCAGCTTAGCAGTGCATTCATCTTTTTTGCTCAAAATTGTGTATGTATTTATTTACTGTTGGTGCAACTAAAAGTATTTTACTCTGCATCTAAAACTGACATGCACTGTAATGAGGATTTTCTTTAAAATTCTCTAAACTCCTCTCCCTTCCCTCTAGTTTTAAATTTTTATCCATCTAAGAGATATTGGAGCCAACAGCTCAAAGATAAATCTGTCAGAAATCATTGACTTTATGGAGTTACTTCAGTTTAGATTAGCTGAAGTTTTGGCTCACTTTATCCTCTTACTTTTTTACAGCTTCTGGTTACTCATTCTTTTCTGTCCTGCCCACCCTTCCCCTTCCTGTGCTGTTTACGTGGCTTTAAAATGCAGCAAAGTATGTATTTACAAATGTGGTTAAAAAAATTGGCTGCCTCCATGAATGCTGCACTGGTAATGTTTTTGCTTTGCTAAAAGAGATATATCTTAAGATTTTTAAGTATTTCTATTGAATTTTGTCTATTGATTTTGAAATATCATTGGCTGTATATATTCTTTATAATTCTTAGATTTATTTTTTTTTCTCTCTCTTCTACAAGCTGGCTGAGAAAGCAGATCTATTCTGTTGATCAAACTAGAAAAAACAGGTAAGAAGCTCTGTCTTTTTTCAGATGTTTTTAGTGAATTTTTATTGCAAAAAAGAAATAAAGAATTCATTGTCCAAAATGTGGAGTATGAGATCCCTGAAAATGGCATTTGCCCTTGCTTTAGCAACTTGAGTTTTGCCTTTTGCTAAATACAGTGTCTTCACAGCATTCCCTCAGGTTTATATACATGGTATAATGAGGAAACAAATGATGACAACCAAGTCTTTTAAATTTTAGCCTAGAATTACTTTGCCAGAATGAGCAAAATGCTACTGTAGAGATTGAGCTCGGCTGGCCTGGCCATGGACCTGTCTCTGCCTTGTATGTGAACAGACCAAAGCCGAAGTATCACCTCTGACCTGGTGCTTCTCATGTGAAAGTAGTCCCAGGGGTTCAAGCTCCCAGTGTGATGTGTGGCTTCATGTGTTTGAGTTTCAGTTGTTCCTTTCAGGTCCATGTGTGATGTGGCTTTGTAGCTTTTACACACACAGGAGACTGTTTTAAAGAAATTAATTCAGCTGCACACCTCTCCTTAGAGTTGCGAGAAATCATGCGACACTGAGAAGAATGTTAACTCTTCCTCCCTTCTGTGTTATTATTTCACCATGATTTTTCTCTTTGTCTGGAACATGCCTTTTATTCTTAAGTACAAATCAGTGTGGAAATCATGCTTTTCCTTTTGTGTCCAACTTTTCCCAAAAGCAAACTGCAGTGAGGTGTTTCATTGTGTGGCTGGGGCCTTGGTATTGCAGGAAATCACACCCTTGAGCAGACAGCAGACACCATGCAGGGTGAGCTGAGAGCCCATTTCAGAGCTGGGTTTCCTCAGCTGGCCACAGTCCCATCCTTCACATCCCATCCTGACTTGTACTCCCTGATGCATTTTGAGAACTAACCCTGCAGTGGGGGTGTGTTTTGGGGTTCACAAAACAAAAGCAACTGTTAGGATGGAGGAGCTGAGGCTCACAGTAGGTGTCGGCCGAAGAGGTTTCATTTGTTGCTTTGGGATTGTTTTATTGCTACAAGGCAGCTTGGTTGGGACCAAGGAGACTTGCACTGTGGAGAGGACAGTTTTTCCTTCTCTTCCTAGATGATTTATGCTTTTAGAAAAATTCAGGACAGGGAGCTTGGATTGAGGTCTGTTGTGTTCAGAGCTGTGGTTTTTAGGGAGGTTAATTGTTAAGGTTAGGCTACCAGGCAAGTCCTGTTCCACAGGTTGATTTTTTCCAGTGGTAATGAAGTCCCAGCTCTTTGTTTTCTCTTGCACTTGTCTGGCCAGAGGAAATTGCTTGTGCTTGGTGTTTAGTGTACAAATGGACTGCTCATTCTTGCTTCTAATACTGTTTTTTCCAAAGGTCTGACGACGAGACGGAAAGCCAGGAATTTCCTGAGTTCTAATCTGGCTTGGGCATGGACTTTGGCTTAGTTCCTTCTTGCTTTGCCTCTTTCCCTCCTGCACAATGGAGATGAGAATATCTCATGGGGTAGCTGCTTGCATGCGCACTGTAGAGAATGGAAGTGTTACTTGCATTTACATGCTAATTGGTTTTGTTGCTTTCAATCAACTCTGTTCTGACCCTGTGTTTGCAGAGGTTTCATGGCTTCTGAATGTCCTGTAGGTCAAGGCAGAGTCCCTCAGTCTTGTTTCATTGGGTACTGTTGGTATTGCTTTAATCTTTTGTGGGCTTCGGTAGCAGGACCCAAGACCTGTGGGTCTTGTACCTGTGCTCTCTTGACTTGCTGCCTTGCTGTTATCTAGAAAATTTCGGTTTTTGAAGTGTTGTTGGGATACCACTGGACATTCTGAAACTCTGTGAAAAGAATCAGCAGGTTTGTGTAAATGGAACTGGAAGGGAAGGCTTGGTTGGGAGAGGAGAATGAGATCATGTTCAGATGTTTCATAATGGAAGATTCTTGCTGCTGCAAATCAGCATTACCAGACTGAAAAACATCTGGAGAAAAAGGTTAAAATGGTATTGAAAATTGAGGCTTTTTGTTTTTTCTTGGTACTCATCTGTTCCATACAGCCTTTGCATGATGTTTTCTGTGTCTGTAATCCAGTTTCACTGGAAGAAAGGCGGCAGTTCATCTGCCCTTGTGTAAACATCTACATTTGAGCTGATCATCTAGATCTGATGAATTGCGGAGAGAGAAATACATATCTATGCAACATGGTTCTTTTAATTCCAAATTAATTGAAATGCCCGTTTCTCCATGTCTAGCTTGCTTCCATGTAGGTGTTAAGTTTATATAAGTTTACAGGTATGTGAGATGAGCCCTACACAAAATGTTTAATAGTCACATTTTTGTGTTGATAGAAAATATGAGTAGCTGCTAGACACAACACAACTATGGTGATTTTGCTATCTTTTTTTCTCCTTTTTTTTCCCCAGTATCAGTCTTAGAGAGCTGAAAACTGTCCTTCCCCAAGTAAACTTCAAAGTGAGCAGCATGAAGTACTTGAAGGATAAATTTGCGGTAATTACCTGATTACTTAAATGGGTTTGGTATAATCTGATAAGTGTTGATGTTTCTTTTTAGGACACTTCCTTTTTTTTTGGATTCATATCATGTACAGTTAAATAAATTGTACTGATTAATTTGTCAGCTTGGCTTTGCCTATATTTGAGGATATAAGAAAGTACAGACATAGATGATCCTTCTTTTCATTGTGTGGTTGACCCAAGCCAACACTGGGTTTTGAGCTGTAGTACTGAGCAAGTGCATAGAAAAGTTATCTTTCTTTTTCTTCTACATGAATTTAATCTTATTTTTTTCCCCAATATGATCAAATAATAATTTCTTCTCTCCAACTAATGCCAATATTAATAACTTTTGAAGGTCATTCCATTCCTACAGGAACCTTGAATATCCCCACCTTTTCCTGCTTTCCAACTCTCCACCCTCAAAACAGACATTCTTGCTTCTGCTGCCCCAGCTAACAATGAGTAAATGAGGCTCTACTTCTCTCTCTGTCTTGGAAATGGAGTGAGGGAGCAAAATGCAAGGCCAAAGATGGAGGCTAGGAGCACTGTGTCGTAAACCAACATATCTTTTCTTGTTTGTATTCTTAAAAACATAAATAAATTTAAAGATCGAAGTGGTTAAAAATAAATAAAGTTGGAGTAGAATGGAACACACGAGAGTGCCAAATGGAGTAAGAGTAACTTGGTCACTGTGCAAGTGTAGTTCAGGTAATTCTATATTCACTGCATGCTACTTTCTATTGTAGGAAATAGGTGCTCACAAGGAAGAGCTTACTTTTGAACAATTTCATTTATTCTACAAGAAAATCATGTTTGAGCAACAGAAACTGGTAAGCTTTTCATAAATAGTCTTCATACTTTTCAACTGCTGCATTGGAGTAGGGAGAGCTGATTATCTTTTTGTTTGTTAGTGATTTTCTTTTTTCCTCATTCTTGTACCAGAAGAAGGTTGCAGTGCTGTACTCGATGTGTAGATAACAGTCACTATCAGCATTTGGCCTGAGGAGATGAACAAGTCATTCATGTTGCTTCATGTGTTGGTAGTAGAGATAGGCACAGATATTAGAGGGTTTTTAGGAGGACCATTTTGTCAGTTTGTTCAGGATGCTGAATATCTTTTCATTAGGCTTGGCTGGTATTTTTTACTGGTAGAAGCAATTCCATATTTCAGATTACCAGCAGCAAGTCCGTTACAGGACGTGCATCAGAGTCCTTGGGAGGCATAAATGCAGTGGAATTCCTTTTTAGCTAGTTTAAGTGGGCAACTGCCTGACTGCTGTTTCCTTGTATTTGCTGTACAGATTTGTGAAGCTGATGGAGACTGCATACTTTTAGTGACTCTGAAAGTTAGGAACCCTTTAAAACTCTGTGAAAACACATAATTTGAAATAACTTGCATGAATGTCTTTGTTGACTATGTGCTTATTGTGAATTCAACTTTAATTTTGCAGATGCTAAACTAGAAGCTTTGATAGTCAAACTCAGTGCTGATTTTCTGGCAGTGGAACTTGTGATGTTTAAAAGTGATGCTGAAATCATGGTGCAGTGATAAAAAACCTAGATGAAGCAATAGGGTTTTAGTTTTGGCCATGAAAGTCCTGTTAATTAGCTTGAGCAGAAAGCTGAAGAGTGAAACACACAGTAAGGAGTCTCTCCTTAAGCTCCTGTTATAGGCCTGTGTGAATCATTGCAAAGAAATGTCTCAATTTGCTCACAAGTGCTTTGGGTCACTTGATGAGTTTCCTGCAATCTCTGCCGATGCTGTGCCAAGCTAGAAACAATTTAGGTTTTATATTCACTTGAATAAATGTGATGGATGATACTTAATTCCAGTTTTTCTGGGATATCTAACAGTAAAAATCTCCCCAGAAATTTGACTGTTTGTGTAAGGTGCTTTATCAAAGCAAGTGTTTTGTCTGAGAATTATGTTCACATTGAAAGGCCTGAAGTGCAGTTGCCAGCCAGTATGTTTTTTCTTATGCATTTAATTAAAAATGTGTCTTGCCAACTTGTACGTATCTTCTCTAGAGCAAATGGGCATTTATTTCTCCTTTCCAAACCAGTGAACATTATTAGATGGACTTAGATAGAAAATTGGATATTCTTTAATTATTTATCTTTTTCCCCTTTATGTTTGTTCTTTTTTTTGTTTGTTTGTTTTAAGATTCTTGATGAATTCAAAAAGGATTCTTCTGTTTTCATTCTTGGGTGAGACTCCTCTAATTTGTATTATTTTTCCACATTTTATATGGTTGTAGTGTTGCAGGATTTTTGTTTTAATTATGTCACTGTTTGTTTATTTTTAATTTGTTTTTTTGATGTTTTAGTAAGTGAAAAAAAAAATCATTAATATTTTTGTATTCAGAAAGGTGAACTTACCTTGGAAGTAGGTCCTGGTGATTGTTTTTTACTTTCTGACTGCAAAAATGGCATGGACTGAGGTTGCCTGTCCTCTGATTTTATAAAGAGCTGAACAGAGCTATAGAAGGACAATTTGATGCAGAAATTTCTGCTTTAGTCTGGAGAGTGGGGTGGTGCACAGGCTTTGCCTAGACCTGAGCTGAATGCTGATATTAATGGTTTCTGTATCTTCCACTTGATGGACTTGCAAGTTTAAATAAGATGTGTACAGCATAAAGAAGGTCTCAGGCATTGCTAACCCATTGATTGTGGATTAAACTGGTTTATCTTGGTTTTGAATATGACACTAACAGATTAAGGAAGTAACTTTAAAAGTTTACGCTGAGTGTACCAATTATTTCCTTAGCTCTGGGTCATGTAATGAATTCAGCTGTGAGGCTGCTTAAAAACACAGATTTATCAGCACCTTCCTGGTACCAGGTGCTGCTCTGTTTTTGACTTAAAGAAGGCAAATCAGTGATATCATTTTTCCTTGGTGCAGCTGCACCTTGCCCCGATTTTCAGAAGATTTTGGTCTATCACAGTAATTCATCTAAATATTTCAAAGAAGGAATTACTTGTGAAGTGTGGCTCTGTGATAATTTAAAAGAAGCTTTTCCATGTGCCTCAACTAAACTTACCAACACCCTGGTCAAGTTAATGCAGTTCATTTGCTACAAAGCAATGACTACAGATTTGGTGCTTTTCCCAGTGAATCCCTCTCAAAAGTACATCAGGAATCCAGGAGGCTCAAAATACAATAATGGGATAATACAGTATTACAAGCCTGCTCTAAATCCCATTAAAATGATAAAAAGTCTCTTGCTTGTGGCAGCACCTTTATACTGTAAATCCAAGATACAAACCCATGTCATCTTCTGCTGTAACATCTGATTAACCTCTCTTATTTCTTTAGTTTCACTTTCCCCTTTTTTTTTTTTAAGAAATACTGACCGTCCAGATGCTTCAGCAGTTCACCTCCATGACTTCCAGAGATTCCTGCTACACGAGCAGCAGGTGGGAAGGTTACAGAAATACTGAACTCTTTTTCTTGGGATTGTATCACAGAATTCTGTGCTTATTAAAAAGAAATGTGAAGAGTCACAGAATATGATTGGTGCCACTGTAATACTGGGCCTTGGAAAGATTTCTCCTTTGTTGCCACTGAAATCCATAGGAACTATTATTTTTTTATCTATATAAAGTCTCTGAAGGTGCACCAGAGGACAAGAGGAAGGAAAAAGTAAATAAGGTTTTAACAACCCTCCACTTAGTCATGTAGATAAAGAGACAAGGTTAGAAGTAAATGCTGAGTGCAAGCCAGGGATGGAAGGGCACTGGGGTAATGCCTTGGCCACAGCCCCATTTTTGCAGCTCTCACATTGCTCCCTGCCTGCAGCCAGTCAAAGGTGATTTCCTGTTGAATGGAGCCAGTTAGATATCCTGTGCCAGCCAGCAGCTAAAGATGAAGGCAGGGATTGGAAATGTGTCTTCCTGGATTTCTGTAATGATATTTAACACGGACTCCATGTGAAAAATGGTGCAATATTTGCTAGGCTCTGCTGGGCTCCAGGTTTGCAAATGTGATTGAAAAGTGAGATCTACACTTCCTGTGTAAGCTTGTTTCTTTCTTTTTCTCCCAATTTCACTGTTTTCAAAGGATGTTCAGATTGCACTTAGAGAGATTATAGTTAAGGCATGTCCAAGAAGGCCAGGTTTTTTCTCCCTGTCAATGCACTTATGTAGTGTGTATCTCTCTGTAGATCTCTCTGTTCCTTGTTTGATTTTTGTACTGAGTAACACCTCTTCTAAAGTTGTTTTTTTATTTTTTTTTACTGTATTGCAATTATCTGATGGAATCTTGGGCACAGGATCTCAGTAAAGTCCGAGAACGAATGACAAAGTTTGTTGACGACACTATGAGAGAAACTGCTGAACCTTTCCTCTTTGTTGATGAGGTGAGATAATGGTACTTTGTAATAGTTCTCATAGGCTGCTTTCACAGAATTTTCACTGGGTGGCAGGGCCTCTAGGCCCCTCTTGCTACATTGCTGGGTTTCTTTTCTTCTCATAGGGTAAAAATATTTAAATTCAGTCTCTCTCTTTGTATTGTAGTTCCTCGCTTACCTGTTTGCAAAAGAAAACAGTATTTGGGATGAGAAATATGATTCAATAGATGTGCAGGACATGAATAATCCTTTGTCCCACTACTGGATTTCTTCCTCTCATAACACGTAAGTTACCAAAAGTCACGTTGTCTATCCCAGTTCAAACAAATGTAGCAATGTGAGAGAGACAGTAGATTATGCCAGAAATGTGCTGTGTGGATGTGTGAAACCTTCCTACAGTGTAGTATAAATGTGGCAAATAGAGTTTCTGGGACTCATTTTTCCCTTCTCATAAGATCTTACAGGTTGTGAGATATAACTCAGTTCAGCTGCCACAAACCCAAGTCCTGTTAAAAAATAAAAAGTATTGAGTTGAAACTGTTCTGAAAGCCTCTCTCCTTTAAAAAAATTAAGTTACAGAAGTGGCTTTTTTTTTCAAGCACCAATAACCTCACTGAGCTCATGTCAGAATTCTTTAGTTATACAAAGTATGATGAGTTTGAACTGTCTTCAAATGAAGGGAATTTGCTCATTGTAGTTGAAAAAAATGGTGTAAAGAGAGAGAGGAGAGATGAACAAATAAAATAATGCAGGGAATGCAATTATGTGAATATAGATGCAGCATACAGGTGTATTTTGAAGTATAAGGTGTGATATCACTAAATAACTAACACATCCCTCCCACATGCTCATGCCTGAGCATGATGAGGTTTAGGTAGGTTTCAAAGCTCATGATTTGCTCTCTAGAAGGATGTCAGAGTTGGTTGCTGTTTAGATTGAGCCTTTAACCTGCTGTAATTTGGTCCATTCAAAAACCTGACAGCATCAGCTTCAGCCAAGTCTGGTTCTTCCATCAGAATTAAAAAAAACTTAAACAAACCAACAAAACGACAGCAACTCGCCATGGCAGGAGGCAAAATGTCACCCAATGAATGAGTGAGAACTGGTTGAAATTGACTGCCTGTCTTTTTTAACATTTCCTTTTACTCCTTAGATACCTGACAGGAGACCAGCTTCGCAGTGAATCCTCCACAGAAGCTTACATCAGGTGCCTCAGGATGGGATGTCGATGTATTGAGTGTGAGTAAGGAGCTTGTGGAGTGGTTTGTAACATGTTGTCTATATAAGCAGTTTCCCCTGTTTACCAAGAAAGAAAAAAGAACTGAAATCAAGAACTGTTTGTTTTCTGAATTTGAAGTTAGTCATATAAAAATCACTGATTCCTTAAATTGTTTTTCTTATGTCTCACCAATGCCTCACTCACTTCCTCTGATTCTTGTTCCCAGGCAGTTTTAAGAGAGTCTTCCTAAATCTCCTCTCACTTTACACCAAAAATTCAATCCTGAATCTATATGAAAGCTTAGGATTTAAGCTGGAGTATTTGTGTAGCACAGATAATTTATTTACATTCATTGTAATAGAGACAAGCCTAAGGCACAGAGATTTTTGTGATGTGGTGCCTTTTGTCATCCTGTTTAACTTGCTTGTAAATCAGTTAATGTCTTTGTTCTCCAGCAATTGTGTATGTGTGTGGTTGTGTTCATTATTGAGAATTTTCACTTTAATTTCATGTTGTTTATTCAACTAATGCAAAATATATCTCAGATTGGGGTTTCAGGGTTGAAGTCAACAAAAGACAGAAGCTCTCTCAGCTTGTCACTTGTTGGAGTGTATTTATCCCTGGAAAATTACTGTAAACTGTAGATTGACATTATAGTTGCCTGAATCTCTTATTTCCAGATTCCCACATAATAATGCTTTGGGAACATTTTGTAATGTATTTTCTTTGTCTTGCTGTTCCTTAAGTGAACTCAGTTTCCTCTGTAAGAGATATAAATGTGAGAGATATAAATTCATCTGATGGAATGTTTTATTAAGGTCTGTGAATCAGTATATGGAACACTGAAGTTTTGGATGTATTCTTTTACCAGTCATTTAAGGAGCTCCCTGGTCTCTTTTTCCATTGCTTGTGTTTCCTAGTGGATTGCTGGGATGGTCCTGATGGGAAACCCATCATTTACCATGGGTGGACACGGACAACAAAGATCAAATTTGATGACGTAGTGCAGGCAATCAAAGACCATGCCTTTGTTACATCTGAGTAAGCTTCATTTTCCTTCAGCCTATTATCATATGCTTAGAACTTTCTGAATTTAATTTCTCTATAATCTAGAGCACAAAGTAATCAGAGAATAATGGATTCCAGTAGCCTTCATTATTGCCTCATGTGGGTCTTTAATAGATGCTGTTTTGAGGAAGAGTCCCAGTGCATAACACTTGTTGCTAAGGAAGATAGTGAGTATCCTAAAGTGGTTTCCAGCTCTTTTTTTGGGTGTTCTTTCATTAAGTTGAAAGCAAACTTAAAACACTTAATAGTATGTCTTAAATCTTAAAAAAAATTAACAAAATAGTACAATTGACAAATAATGTGTTTATCACATATCACTGTTGTAGGGAAGGTCCTAGCTGAGAAGATACAGAACTCATAGCATGTCTCCTGAACTGGTAACATGGGTTTAGATCTGCATCTCTGCCCTTCTTTAACTTGTGCTGAGATCTCCTTAACATGAAAAACATTACCCAGTAACTGGGGAAGAAATCAAGCTGTCAGTGTCCTGTTTTTCTGTGTTACTACTTGGACACAGAGAGGCAGGATTTTCCCATGTGGTCAGTGTCTGCACAGGAACCTTGTGTTAGTGACAACCATAATATGGGATGCTTTATGGTTTCAGACTCTTCTCAGAGTACATGTGAAGGAAAATAGACATGATTTGGAGGAGAGGAGAAACAAATTTTCACATAATGGTGCTTCAGCAGTGAAACTGTGCCCAAAGAACTTGGAGGGAATCTTTGTCCTTGCAGATATTCAGCTCGTGGCTGAATAAAGTTCTAAACAACCTGATCTAACCTAGGAATTGGGCCTTCCCAGAGAAAGGGTTTGGATTAGATGGGCCTTCACAGATCCCTTCTCACCTCGGCAACTCTGTGATTGCACATCTGTTATTATTTGTTGTGTCTATATCTTCCTTTTGTCTTCTTGTTTCCTTTAAATATTTTCTCTCATCTGGGGGCTTGAGGGAGGGTGTTGTCTTCCTTGCCTTGCCAGCTGTAGCAAAAAGAAATTGTTTTAATTCACCTTGGTTTTGTCCACCAAAGATACCCAGTCATTCTGTCAATTGAGGAGCACTGCAGTGTGGAGCAGCAGCGACACATGGCCAAAGTGTTCAAGGAGGTGTTTGGGGATCAGCTTTTGATGAAGCCTGTTGAAGCCAGTGCAGATCAGCTCCCATCACCAACACAGCTGAAAGAGAAAATCATCATCAAGGTAGGCTTGCTTTGTGTGCTGAAAGATAAAATAGGAGAACAAGAGCAGGAGCCTGAAGTACTGTTCCTGACTTCACAGATTAGTTTCAAGGAACCCCTTGCTTGAAGTGTTTACTGGTTACATTTGGCAGTAATGTACAGTGTACTGTAAAACTCTGTATTAAAGTGCTTGCTCTTGGTTTCCTTCACAGTAAGTGGTGGCAGTTCAAGTGCCAGATCAAACATCAGCTCTTTTCTAAAGGTTTTCCTGCCCCTGAAATGTCACTGCTAAATTCCAACAAAGGTTCACTGCTGTTCATTACAGATGTTTTACACCATGTGGTCTGCTTAAAAATGATAGAAGTATGTTCTTGAATAGGAAGATAGATCAGTATTACTAATTTTTTTCCAAAGATTGTCTTTCATTCAAGTGAAACCCAAAGCTCTTGCGGCTACACACTGAAGTTGTGAGGATTTCACAAACTGAGGAGTGTTTGCTAACTCAGTGTGATTTAAATATGCAGTTTAGTGAGCCACTTGTGAAGCACAGAGACACTGCTGTGAGAAAGCAGTCCCTGTTAGTGTCAGACCTTGTGCACAGTGCAGGTGTTTTATGAGCTCTGCTGTGCAGCAACAATACTACCAAGAGAAGACTTCTCAGATTGAAACTGTGGTAGAGCATTTCAAACAGCAAAATTTGAAGAATTTCAGGGCTGCTTGTGATCTCTGTAGTAAAATAATAATTACTTTTGTGCATGCTTATGTTTTCTTGCCCTTGTAACAGTATTGCATCCTGTGTATTAGACATCTGAATGGAGGAAATAAGGATAGATACGTATAAGAACATGCTCTTGAATGTAAGATTGAAAATAACAGAATTGCTCTATAAGGTGGAAAACTTCTGTGCTTAAGTTTTTGGGGATTATTTTTTTGTTCTCTCCAGACTGTCCATTGTTTCCATGCAGAGCAGAGAGGGGACTTGCATAGGCACATGATAAATAATGTGACAGATGTGGTTTAAAGGAATTACAAACTATGATAAGTGTGCACAAGAGAACATCCATATCACTCTGTGCTGTCTAAAAGAGCACTGATGAGTCTTTACATAGATCAGCACCTGCCAGAGAGCTGGTTGTGTTGTTTGGCTTTGGTTTGGAAAATGTTGTCAGTAAACAGTCAGAGGCAACACCTACTTCACTGGCTTCTGAGATTTTTCAGATAGGCCTGTCAAACTGAAATCAGCCAAGAGTAGGCTGTACAGTACTGAATGTGGTTGAGGTCTGATATGAGATGATTAATCCTATTATTAACTGCAGTTAAGTAATTGATATTGCCTGTGGCCCCTTGAGACACTTCCGGGAACACTCTAAAGAAAGTAGAACTTGACCCATTTTTCATAAAGGATTTCCCCTGTGCTCATTTTTCTCATAAAAGGGTGAATTCCTCATTCATTTTATTTCCTTATCTTTTCCTTTTGTTTTGATTTTTGTTCCTTGTTGGCTACTTTCTGCAGAAGGATTCCTGTTTATCCTTATTTCTTGGTATGTGTTACTTCATGTTTTCTGTTCTCCAAAGAATGGTGAGAACTTATCAAACTACTTGTTTCTTCACTGCTTCAACGATACCTCTACTAGTTGGTTTTTTTTTTAACCTTTATTATGGGATCTAAATTTTAAAGAAAGAATTTCCAGCCCTGTTGTTCCTTGTGGAACAGCTGCTGTTATGATAATGACAGAAGGTGGCTGTGCAATGGAGGGAGATACTTCCAGTAACACTGAGTGTGCTGAAACATTATGACCAGTTTTAAGTGTGGTTCTCTCTGGGTGTATGAATGTTGACTTTTTTTTTTTTTCCTGGTTTTTAAGCACAAAAAACTGGGGCCAAAGGGAGACATTGATGTGAACTTGGAAGAAAAGAAAGAAGAAAAGAAGCAACAAGGAGAACTTTACATGTGGGACACAATAGAACAGGTATTATTTCTATGACATCTGCTACAGGTTGTTAATCTGTTCTGTGATAGTGAAAATTTACCTGAATTTTCTTAATATTTCTGTAAGTAATATTGTCAGTTGAATAGGTATGGATAGGGGGAAGATAGTATTTTTTTTTGTTGCACCCTGTTTTGAGGTTGTGGTTGAGAGTTGTTAGTGAATTTTCTCTCTGGTAATGGTTTTTAATATCTCCCAACTTTCAGAAATGGACTCGGCACTACTGCGCTATTGCTGATGAAAAGCTTTCATTCAGTGATGATATAGAACAGAGTGCTGATGAAGATTCATCAAAGGTGATGGCTGTGTTTTATTGTTTAAGCAAGTTCTTTTTATTATTTCAGATTATGTCCATGTCTATAGATGTGTATTTTTTATGCTGATGAAATTGTAGAGGTTCTGTATCAGATAACAAGTGTGGGGATAAAAAAAACTATAAAAGGGTCTTTGCCAAGATCAGCTCTAGTTAACCTTATTTTTAACTAAGTAACTTTTCCCCCTGGTTAGTGGAGGACTTGCAAGGAGGACTACAAGGACAGTGACATATAACTTCAGTACTTCTATGCTAATGCTGATGTGTGCCAGAAGTCTCTTAATTATTACTGCTATTCTCAAACTAAGCAGAATGAACTAATGCGTATTGTGCTACTTGGCTGTTGTGGATGGTAAAGCAGGGTAATTGTAAAGGTGATTGGCTGAAGAGCTCAGGCCTAGGAAGAGCTGAAATCCTCAAACAGTAGATTGTTACATATCACCAATAACAAGTACTTAGTTTCAAATTAGAAATGTGCTATAAAAATTTTTTTATTTTCTGATCCAGGAGGTGAAACGAACTGAACTCCATTTAAAAGAGAAATGGTTCCACGGGAAAATGAAAGGGGGGAGAACAACTGCTGAGAAACTGCTCCAGGAATATTGTGCTGAAATGGGTGGCAAGGATGGGACATTCCTGGTTAGGGAAAGTGAAGCTTTCCCTGATGATTACACCTTGTCATTCTGGTATGGTCATTGTCATACAAATTTGATGGGGGATTTGTTTGTCTGGGTTTGGTGTTTTCTTTCTTCTTCTGGTTGGAACATTACGAGGAATAGTGTCAGGTGGGTTTCTGACCCAGAGAGCTGTCAGAGCAAATTTTGCAGAATAAGTTTATGCCAGATTTTAAATTACTGTCAGTTGAAAATTACTATTTTTGGTGCTGTAACCTCCCTTGTCAGAATGTTTATTGCCTGTTACTTTGGCTGTTTTACAAGATGACACAGATTTCTTGCCTCTTCACAAGCTCCCCAAGTAGTTGGGGAAACTACTGGGTAGGGGGCGGGGAAATGTTTCGAAAGAAGAAAATCTGTTACAAACTTTGTATTTCCCTTATGCTCCCTCTACTCTTTCAGGAGGTCAGGCAGAGTCCAGCACTGCCGGATCCGTTCCACCAGTGATGGGGACGCTGTGAAATATTACCTGACAGATATCCTCACCTTTGACAGCATCTATGATCTCATCCAACACTACAAGGAGTCCCATCTGCGATGCGCTGAGTTTGAGCTGCGCCTCACCGATGCTGTGCCCAACCCCAGCCCTCACGAGACCAAAGAGTACGTACAGAAACCAAGCACTGCTTTCATGCCAGTGTCCTTGCCTTCCTTTAGGTGGGATTTTTGCATACAAAATTCCCTGGGTTCAGGAGCACACTTCAGTGTTGCTTGTCCGTGGAAGTTTGAGGAGCAGGCTTTCTGAAAGATGCTGAGGGAGAACACTGACTTTGTGAGAGCCTGGTACAACAAAGAGTGGTCACTGGGAAAGCAAATTTCCTAGCAGCCACTGGAAGAGCAGTAAGAACTGTAATGCTGTGGAAATGTGCCAGTTCTTCCTTTGTCTGTGCAGTGTTTTACAACACCCAGTGGGTAGGGTTGGATGTTTAGTGGTTGGCTGTGGTTTGGCAGCAAAGTGCTCATGGTCTGTGCCATCTGGAAGCTCTGTTATTGGAGAAGCGAGCCCAAACAGCTACATTTGCCTAACCCCACCCTCCACCTCACCCTGTCAGAGCTGGTTAGGCTGACTTCACCCCTTCAGTGAGACAGGAACTAAGCATGGTGTTTATTTCCAGCTGGTGTTTGTCTGCCATAAATCCTGGGCAGAGCTTGATCTTGTTTTTTTGGCAGAACATTGTTATCGCTGCCCTTTGTTCTGTTTTCTTTGGAGTGGGCAAAAGCAAATCTTTGTATGTAAAATACTAATCTGTGACTTTAAACTTCTTTTTTTTTGCACCCCTGAGATTTGGGAGTCACTGACCACCCACAGATAGCTTCAGAAGCCAGTGAGAGGGGAAGGAGAATTTAAGGGTTAAACTTTCCTGCCTTTCTGTCTGAGCTGGAGATACACTGCCAGTGTAAGTGGCCACAGCTTCAGTGACGGCACATTGGATCCAAGACAGGTCCATCCCTATGGTGAAAGATAAAATCAAGCTCTGAATAAAAATTCAAATCCCTGGTGTCTTTCTTTTGTCTGTATTTAGGCTTTATCTTAAATCTACTGTGTCAAAAAGGAATAAATACTGAAAACTGAATGGCAGACTAAAATAGCAATGCCTTTGTTTCAGGAACAAATGCAGATTTATGTTTTATGATTTCAGACAGACAAGGTGTTCTAATATATTCTTGATGCTTTCATCCAAAATAAACTGCTCTTACAAAGTTCTGTAATAAACTGCTGTCATAGGTGCCAAGGTGGGGAAAATCTAATGCATAATTTTTCTGAGAATGTTTGAAACTGTTGTTAATAACGCTGTCTGTTATTCTTCATAAATGACATTTGACAAGCCTTGTAATGCTTTGCCCATTCTGGTTTTTCACTGTTGCAGTTGGTATTATAACAACTTGAGTCGGGGCGAGGCAGAAGACATGCTCATGCGAATTCCTCGGGATGGAGCCTTTCTCATTAGAAAGAGAGATGAACCTGATTCTTTTGCCATGACTTTCAGGTAAGAAAAGACAGATAGGACTACCTTACCTAGCAGCCAAACAATAATCTGTTTTTTTATTAAAAAAAAAATAATGGTCTTTTTAGAGTCATGTTATTCTTGCTTTCAAACTTTGAATATTTAGCGTGGCTGATTTGTGCAGCAGGTCCATGTATGAGAGTGTGTGCAAGAGTTAATTTGTGCCTGGCCTGAACCTTTGTGCTTTTATAAAGATTGTTTGAGCACCAGCTGTCCCGTTCTTCCCATACAGAGCTATGGGTGGCCCTTTTTCCATTCCCTGACACTCCTTGCTAAGGAGTGTTACTTTGAAGTTTCCTTCAAAACTGCAGTGCAGGTGCAGGTTCATCAATGATTCTATGTCCTTATCTCTTAGAAATCCTGACCTGTCATAAAACTGAAATGTCAAAGTGAAATTGTTGCCTTCTCTCGCTGAGGAATTAGTTTTGAACAACTTTGTGGTTCTTGTAAAAGCACTAATGAAATATATAGAATTGTGATGTTCTGCATCATGCTTTCAGATCAAATTGTGTTTGAAAAGCTAGTTTAGCAACATATAGAACTGCTTATTTACATGCCTTATTGTGTATTGAAGATGTCCAAAATTCCCCAGTCTCCTGTGTGCTTTGGGGTGAAGTTTTCTGCTGTTACAAATGTGGATGTTGAAATAACTGGAGATGCAGCATCTCAATAAAACCATTTCACACCAGGGAGTACCAAAACTTCAGCAGCTTAAAAAGGGTGTAGGAGTCCTTTTGAATGGGATGGTTGTCAATGGACGGTTTTACTGCATTTATCAGTGCAAACACAAACCTTGTGTTCAAGCACAAGAGATTTTTTTTTCTTTAAAATCTGATTTCTGTAGCTATCAAAATGATTACAATAATCCTACCAATCAATTAAAAGAGGCTTTATCAGAGAGAGAGGTCATTTCACATGCTGAAGGTGCACAAAGCAGCTGTGGTGCAGTTCAGAGTGCTGTGGTCTCCCTGTTGCAGTTCAGAGTGCTGTGCTCTCCCTGGGAGTGCTGCCACCTGTCCCTGGTGCAGTTCAGAATGCTGTACTCTCCCTGGTGCAGTTCAGAGTGCTGTGCTCTCCCTGATGCAGTTCAGAGCGCTGTGCTCTCCCTGGGAGTGCTGCCACCTGTCCCAGCTGTGCCTTTGTTCTGCAGAGCGGAGGGGAAGGTGAAGCACTTCCGAATCCAGCAGGAGGGGCGGCACTTCGTGCTGGGAACCTCGGCCTACTTCGAGAGCCTCGTGGAGATGGTGACCTACTATGAGAAGCACCCGCTGTACAGGAAGATGAAGCTGCGCTACCCCGTGACAGAGGAGCTGCTGGAGCGCTACAGCACGGTACTGGGCTGGGCTGGGATGGGCTGGAATTGACTGGGATGAGCTGGGCTGGGCTCGGGCTCTGGTACGAGATCTCTGGAGGATTTCTGGGTCACTTTCTGTGAAATTGAGATGGCTATACTGACCTCTCTCACAGAGGTGTGAAGAACAGGTTCATCTTTGGTCAAAAGCCAGCTCTTGTCTTCCCCATGATTTGATTAGAGGAGCCTCACCATGTGCTCAGGGTTGTTGCCCTACTAAAATGAATTTTTTATAAAAGCTTTGCCTACAGTTGGCCCTGTCTTCTGTTGCTGAAGCGGGCATTGATCTTAAAATGATCATGCAGATGCCATTTGCCAAGTTCATTCGTAAAAAATGAAATATTTTGCTGTGCCTCTCATTCTGGACATTTCAGGGATGGTGTCCCACTGCCTTCTGTGGTAAAAGGTGTCTCTGAATGCTCAGTTTGAGATAAGCATGAAGAAATCTTCCCAGGAGATTTGTCTCTAGCCATTGACTAAATTAGGAGCCTGGATAATTAGCTGAGGATAAAGGGCTGCTTTCTGGATGGATGTGTTTCATTTTGAGGGAGCTTTGCTTTGGAAAGCCTGAGGTGCTGTCTTTACTTTTCAATATATGTCTTTTAGAAGCTGCAGGAAACTACATCTGGCAAGTCTGAGGAAATCAAAACCTGGGGATTTTGTTTTTTTTGGGGAGACTAAAAGGGACTAAAAAGATTTTGGATCTCAGGATTTTTTTTTAATGTTGCCGATAGCAAAGGTTCTGTATCTTAGGACTGGATTCAGATGGAATCACAGGGAGAGGATAAAATGAAAAATATGACTCTGTCTATTGTTGTAGAGTTATCTAATAGTGAAACCAGTACTGGTGCTAAAGTACTGTAACACAGAAATCATAAGTGCAGGTATTTCTTTTCTGGTTGCATGAAGAGTACTCACAATCAAAAAACCTTTTGACTGATTAAGCAATACCTTTATGAGGTATTGCTGTTTTATTTTACTGTTCATTAAACCAAGGCATAGGCAGATTAAATAACACACTCATTTCAGTTATGTTCAACTGTAGAAATGAGCAAAATGGAGGTGTCTGGCTTCCCTTTTCTTCTGTTGGCCTCGGTGCTGTCAAAAAGGCGGTTTCAGAAATAAAAGTTCTATAAACATGAAGTACTTTTATAATTTTCTGATTGCTGAAACTTATTTTTTTCTTTCTTGTTTTTAGGAAAAAGATATTAATTCTCTCTATGAAGTCAAGATGTATGTGGAGCCCAGTGAAATCACCCCCACAGTGGTATGCTTGAAGAGAAATATTCACACTTACTGTAGACTTCTGAAAATTAGACTTGGTTTTGTGTTGGCAGTAATAAAAAGAATTGAAAGCATCAGGCTGCTTGGTTTAGGGGAGACTGGACAACAGAAATTTGAAGGGTGTGGCTTTTTTCTAGCTTCTTGGTAAAATTTGTACCTACACATTTTCTCGTGTGCAAATCCTGTAGTGATTCATTCAGACTGGGAATTTGGGCCTCTTGGGTCTGTGGAGCTGATTTGGTTTGGTGGGCCCCCAAATTAAATATCTCTCAGAGGGTTCAATTTGAGAAGGCCACATCTTCATGGAAAGAAAGTACAACATGAAAAATTCTGTGTCTGTGGGTGTCTGTGCACTCCTGTTCTATTAGCAAACATGTTCTGCATGCACAAGTAAGTGCAGAGTTTATTCACCCACTTTCCATAATAATTTGGTGCCTTTGGTCTATTAATGAGTTACTAAAGTTTTTATCCTTTCTATACTGTTTTAAAAACAAATGTCCCAGAAAACATTACTGATCAGTAATTCTTGCTAGTGCCTGCCTACTTGTAAATTCTGATAAAAATCACCTGCTTGTAAATTTTGTGACTGTAATTTTTTTTCGTCTTTTTGGCCAGTGAATTTGCATTGCTGCTGAAGCATTTGGGTGTAATAAATTCAAGATAAAGGTTTAGCTCATCCTGCTAAAATTGCATGTCTTCCTAAAGGAAATTTGAGCAGCAGGATTGCTGATGTAGTTTTGAAGTGGAGCTTTTGTAGGCACCTAAACCTGAAAATTTGCTGTAGAAATAGAGGATTTATATTTCACTTTGGGTTTTTTAAATTTTTTTTGTTTTTTTTTAATGTTTTTTACTTTAATTATGTTGCAGCACCCAAAAAAGACTTTATTTTTTCTTTTCCTTCGTTTTCCAAGCTGATGCTTGAAGAATACCAAAGTATCATCACTTACTTCCACCAATAGATGTCACTCTGGAACTTCAGTATTTTGTTTTCTAAGCTTCATAACAACAACAACAACAAAAACAACAAAAATTCCAATCCTCCCTATTTTTTTTGTTTTAAGATTGCATTATTGATTATTTTATGACCTGTCCCCCCAGATGACCCCTGTGCTCTGTTTCTCTTAAAGCCCCAGAGAACAGTGAAAGCCTTGTATGACTACAGAGCCAAAAGGAGTGATGAATTGAGCTTCTCTCGAGGAGCTTTAATTCATAATGTCACAAAGGAAACTGGAGGCTGGTAAGGACAAAGATTCCTCCTGGGAGAGCTTCTGGTGACTTACTAGATGGAGGAAAAAATGAGCTTTGAGAAGTAGTTTGTAAAAACTTTCTGTCGTCTGATTGCTGCTTATTAACTCTGCCCTTATAAATCACAAACCCCAAACACAAAATTCCCTCATCTTCATTTCTCCTTTCTTTTTGACTTTTCATGTCTTTTTCATTTTTCCATCCCACAGCAATAACCTCAGCCTGCAGAACTTCCATAGCCTGGTATATCCTGTATTTTTCCCATACTACATCCATCCTTCCTGAACATTTGTGTGTTCTCAGAAGTCATTGCAATCATTGCTCTACTTCTGTCCTTGCTCTGCCAAGCATTTCTTAGGAATCAAAACCACCTTTTTTAGTGCTCTGTACAGTCTCCTTTCATAACAGGTTTTCTTTTTTAGCTGGCTTGTAAATTGCTTGGAAAGCCTGGGAATCTAATGTTTCCCTGTAGTTTCTACTGAGTAATCAACCACATAATAGTATTTTTAGTACTGGAGGGGGAAAAAGCCTCTTAAGTCATTAATTGCAGTTTACAGTAACTGTAATCCCTCTGAAATCATCTGTTACTACAGTTAATGATCACTTTGTTAGAGCTCTTAGCTACTTCATCATTTATATTTTTGGTGATAGCCAGCTAGACAATCTAATATGGGGTATTAATGACCAGTTTCTGGGGATTATTGCTTCATTAATGGCCTTTTGAAGCTCTTTAACTTTTTATTTTCATTCTCTCTACTTTTCTGTTTAAATTCAGGTGGAAGGGGGATTATGGAGAAAAAGTCCAACATTATTTTCCATCTAATTATGTTGAAGATCTGTCATGTGATAACTCTGCTGAGCTTGAAAATCAGGTGAGGGTTGTGGTTTGTCTGCTACATTTCCTTGGCTACCTACTGGAAGTCTGGTTTATAACACTCACAGTTCCATGTGCTGTGTTTGAGAGTAGAATAGAGGGATGGATGAATTCTTCACTGTTCTCTTTAGCTTAATATTTTTGTCAGGAGATACCTTGCTGAAAGCTATTCAAGGAGACAGAATATCTTGAGTTGGAATGGACCCCCACAACCTTTGATTTTATGATAGCTGAATTGGTGAGGTTTTAGGAGATTCTGGTTCTTTCCTGCTAATAAAAATCATAAACAGTTTAGATTTTTCATAGTTTGGCTAAACAATAATATGCCTGAAACTTGACTATTTTTTCTGTAAAATCACTGTCTTAATATTTGCAAATAAGAAAATTATATATCCAAACACAACTTACTAGTTATTTTACTCTCCATTATCAAGTTTTTATGCATAAACCAATTCAAAAGAATCTTCAAAATTTGGTCCCGTGTCTTGGACAAAGAGCTCTTGAACAAAAGAAAACACAACTGAACAGTAATAAGTTTTGACATTTTTGAATTTTAAGAATAAAACATTGAATTCTTCTATTCTTCTGAAGCACTTCCAATGATTTTCCAGAAGTCTTTGGAGAAAACTACAAGTATTGTATTTCCTTTCCCCTGGTTATTGTAACTTTAAGCAGACTTAAAAAATGAACAATTGTGTCAGGACAGAAGCTGCTACAAAGTAGTCTTGTTTTGACTGCTCTCACTGAAGAGATTCTTGTGTGTTTTTTAGTTCTGAAAACATCCTTTCAAACATTACAGTGAGCATGCTTTCAATAAAGCTGAGGTTAGGTTTAATGGTGCACATTTATTATTTGTTAATGTCTTGTGCATGTTGACTCAAGAGATTTAGGGTCAGCTTTAACTCATGTTTTTCAGATCATTGAGGACAACCCACTGGGCTCTCTGTGTCGTGGCATCCTGGTGCTCAATACGTACAACGTTGGTGTGTATTTTCTGATGCTTACATATGGACTCCTGACCTTTCTCTATTGAGTAGGCTCTTTTCTGTTTAGCAGGAAAGATTAAAAAAAAAAAAACAAAACAACAAATCAAACCCCTCAAAAACCTACTTGTATTAATATAGCCAGCAAAATTAGTATGTTGAAACTTCATAATACTAAATGCTGCAATAAATCAACAATGACACCTTAGAAAAAGAACTGTTGGATTTCAGGATAAATTTCTTGCTATGGTATTACCTAACAGTGAAAATGCCTCAAGGAAAACACAAAAAGCCTTTTGTCTTCATTCTGGAACCTAAGAATCCAGAAGATCCATGTGTTGAGTTTGCAACTGATAAAGTAGAAGAACTCTTTGAATGGTACCAAAGTATCCGTGAGATCACTTGGAAAACAGCAGAAGAGGTATTGCTGCAAATTTATCTGTTGTTGTTTTTATAATGAACTGCTATAAATTTACAGTAGCTTTTGTCTCTAGCTGCCCTACACTGCTAAATGTTGCTCTCACATGGTCCTTCACCCTCTTGCATATTGCTTTTGTCTGCTGATTTTATTGATGCTGTGCATCTTGTTCCATAGCCTCTCTGGGGAATAGTACATGAATTAACATTTTATGTAAATGGAATTTAACAGGAGCTTTGCAGCAGAGTGCTGTCTGTGGTGCCCCCTGCCCCTCGGGGAAGTGTTGTTGGTAGGTCAGAGTGGATACCAGTGCAGTTTTCCATCTGGTCACACTGGTTCATCCCAGTGTTAGCAGCAGAAGCTCTGGTATCAGACTGTTCTTTCCAGAGCTGTGAATCCACCAGTGAGGATGTGTGAAATCTGAGCTGCCATTCCCTAAACTCTTCTTATCCTCTTTTCTAACTCTGTTTTCCAGTACTGATAGAGGATTGTTTGGCTAATACTTTATTTGTAACTGATAATCACATTCTGGATTTCCCAGTTCTTCAGTAGTAGTATTTCCAAATACTTGCCTAAAGATTCAAGGATTCTGCCTAAGTTTAGCTTTTGTATGCCTCTATTGCCACTTAAAGACATTCTTCAGGACTTGTTTTTCCTGTTCTGATGTACTAATTTACCTCCTTGTAATCTTATCTAGTATTTAAAAAGTCTCTGACTTGACCAAAAAGTCCTTACTTTGGCTATGCTTAAAGATACTCCTTTTTTTGTTGCTTTTATTCACCTTTTATTGTTATGTGGGTGATATGGTTGATGGAAAATGTGTTTCAGTGTCATGTTGGCTCATGCTGTTTATCTGTCATATGGAGTGGAAGTGCTCTGAGGGTCCTGATCCTATTTACAGCAGACAAGTTGATGTCTCGAGCAGAGGACTGTAAATACAGCAAGGGGAGAAGCAACAGGAGCTGTTGACCTGTTGTTGGAGGAGGAGAGATGCAGTTCTTGTGCCAGGCTTTCATGTTAAAGTAAAAATGAGGAAAAGAGAAACATGACCCAGAAGAAGTGTCTCAAAATTGAATGTCTTTTATGCTACAACAATGGCTCCTCAGGAGCCTGGCAGCTTTTTCTCTCTCCATACAGTTGGAGAAGTATTAAATAGTCTGTGTTCAAAGATGCTTTAAAACTCATTTCTGTCAGCTGGGAGGCTTTTCTCACAGCGTGGCCTCTACAAGGTTCACATGATAGACTGACTGCTGCATGGGGAGGGGATGAAGATGAGGAAAGGCCCTTGTTGCCAGTACAGTTAACAGCTGAATTTTGGGGAAGGAGAAAGCACAGTGAGTTAAGACTGTGCTGCAACGTGATACAGGGGGATTTTTAAATGAGTTTGGTTTTGGGCAATGTCTGTTATGCACGAAAAACAAAATAAGCTTCATGTCTCTTGTAATCTCTGCTCAGTACTGACACTTGCCATGCTCCCTGGGGTGGCTGTTCCTTGCTCTCCTGCTTGGTTATCTCTAGAAAGTTCAGGCTAGAAATGAGCCCATGCCACCACAAAGTGATCTTTTGCTGCTCAGAGCTCTGGTTACTGTTGAGCAATGTCTGGGAGCTGTGGTGGATCACTAAGTATAATGAGGTTTGTACAGCTTTTTCCCAAGGTTATTTCCAAGTCTAAACACTGTATTCCTTTGTTTCTCTTAGGCTTCAGTGTATCGTCTCTGGTTCAGTGAGAGTCTCTGGAAACCCGTGGCTCCCTAGTTCTGATTTTCATTCTTTTTATGTTTGTCTTCTTGAGGAATTCTTTTGGAAGGCTTCCTGATTGCTGCTGCTTCGTGATCTTTTGTGCCAAAGCTAATCATTGTTCAATATGGGACTCTTCTAACATGTTTTATCCTGTAACTGCTTCTTATGCCTGAAAAGCCTTCAGCCCAAATATCTCCACTCAGGACACATCTTTCTGCTTTCAGCAGTTCCCAGTCTCTGCTGGTAGGGAGCTCTGCTCAGCTTCCACAAAGCAGGTGCTTGCAAACGTGGAAGTAGAGACAGTGGGTTTGGTACTGGGGATTTCAACAAGTTTCACATGATTTTCCATACAGAACATGATGGGTTTGGTGCACAAATAGAAAAACAACATGGGAATGATGCTCAGAGGGTTTGAATTTCACTGTTTGGGAGTTATGAACAAGACTTAAGTTCTGCCAAGGATTATAAATAGATACAGAAACACTTTACTACCCTTTGCATTTTTTGCTGCATACATTTGCATTTATATAAGGTATAGGGTTAAGAATGTAACTAAAATTGAGTTGAGTAGAGCCACATTAAAAAAAAAAGTTGCCAGAATTCCGAGCATGATTGATCAGGGAAGAACTGAAACCCTTGCTTATAAAACAACACCTTTCTTCAAATCAAAATAAATCATTAAAGTACATCCCCAACTAAATCTGAACATTTGGTTATTACCTGTTCTCTGAGCTGGGTCTGAAAGTGCATTACCATCTGTGCAAGTGTAAATGGTATCAGATAGGAATCTGGGCACCAAAGAAAGCATTCATTAGGGTGAACTCTGGAGCTACTGTGCCATAATACTCAGTGTTCCTATAATCTAAAACTTTGTTATGTTTTCCAGGAGAACAGGAGGAAATACTGGGAAAAGAATCAGTTAATTGCTATTGAATTGTCTGATCTAGTAATCTACTGCAAGCCAACAAGCAAAACCAAAGACAATTTAGGTACTGCCTTTAATATTACATCTGATTTTTACCCTTTCTACTGTCTTTACAGATGTTAGTTGGGATTTTAGGTCTGAAGATAAACTCTGTCCTACTGGAAAACAAAGTTCTGCTTCACCCAGGCAGTTTTCAATAGCACTTTGAAATTGTACACCAGAGGCTTTGGTGCTACTCATCTATCACAAAAGAATTGTCACATATTTTAATTAGTTAACTAGAGACACCCTCTCAGATGTATATTCCATGGGGAAGCTCGCTAGCTATGCATCAATTGACTTTTTTGATATTAAAATCTTGGCGGAACACTTGTGATCTGTTTGTAAAAAACCTTCATAAATAGGTTTACTGTGCATTTTTAAATTTTACTGTACGAACATATTTGCCAGGACTAAGCTGTTGGAATGATGTATGGCTTCATAATATAACTGGGCCTGTGTAAGTGCAGCTGTGGATTCTGACACTGAAATATGTACTTTTTATTCCAATTCTTTTTTTATGTTGCTGCTGGAGAAGCCAGCAAATGTGCCCTTTTTCTTTAAGTTTCTTTGCAAATGTTTTTAATAAGCTGTCACTGCATTTAAGACATTATAATTATAGTAATTTTTTGAGGCATTGGCTAACCCTGGCTCACCCTTTCTTCTCGCCATTTAGACCCAGGAAAAGATGTCTCATTTAAATATGTGTTATAGTGATCAGAAGTACACTATTAGCAGTGATAAGATGAGAACATGACTGCAGGCTCTTATCTACCCTTCTGTAAAGCACGTGGCAGGAAGCAATTTTAACTTTCAGGCTTGATTTTTAACCACTTTGCCATGCCTGCCTGAAAACTGTGCCAATTATTGCACTAAAGGACAAGGCAAAACAAAGTAAAATAAAGTGTTGGTGAAAACACAGTGTAAATGTCAACTTCTTTCTTCCTTTGGTAACCACTCTTCTTCCTCCTGCCCCTGTGTAGACAATCCTGATTTCAGAGAGATCCGTTCTTTTGTGGAAACCAAGGCAGAGAGCATTGTTAAGCAGAAGCCACTGGAGTTGCTGAAGTACAACCTGAAGGGCCTGACTCGTGTCTATCCCAAAGGACAGAGAGTTGACTCATCCAACTATGACCCATTTCGCCTCTGGCTTTGTGGCTCCCAGATGGTGGCTCTGAACTTCCAAACTCCAGGTAATTTTCCCCTTGAAAAAGAATCTAATCCACCTTCTGTTTCACTGTAAATGAGCTCCTTTATGGCCCTTCTGCCCTTCTAATCCCCATCCTAATCATATGAACTTCTCTGCAAGAAGTGATGTTTGAAGTTTGCTTCTTAATGTGTGGGTTGCCATCCAGAGCTGGGTCTCCAAAAGCCCTGTCTCTGAGCCTATCTGCCCCCAAGCCCTAAAATACTTCCTTCACCTTGATCTCTTTGTGGTAAGCAAACAGAGATATTTACAGTGAGTTTCAGATGGATGAATGGTTGTGCAGCCACAGGGAAGGCTGTGTTCCACTTGCTGGTGAAGGCCAGCTAGTTTGTGATACATTGATAGGAAGCTAACTGGAGATGGAGGTGGGTTTTTTTTGGGTTAGAATTGGTGAAAATGGCCTGTCAGATTCAGTTACTGAAGGAACTGAGTCTCTCACCTTTCCAGCTCTTGCTGATGAAGTGGTGATCAGAAAGATTGCAGAGAGGAGCCATTAATCTCGTATTTCCTTAGCTTTATTCCAGGGGATCTTGGGCTGTGACTGTTTAACTCTCTCCCCAGATAAATACATGCAGTTGAACCATGCCTTGTTTTCCCTGAATGGACGCACTGGCTACGTGCTGCAGCCAGAGAGCATGAGAAATGAGGAGTATGACCCAATGCCAAATGACTCCAAGAGGAAATTGCAGATGATTCTGACAGTGAGGGTAAAGCTCTTTTGTAAATTATGGTTTTCTACAAGTCATAAATATCTATAAAACTAAAAATAAAGCTATTATGTTTCAGAGCAAGATCTGACAGATTGTCAAAATACTGTTTTTAAATGTCAGTGTGTGTGAGAATAAAGCTGACTTCACTGGTTCCTGAAAAGAAATGCATGTCTTTATCATGCTAATGAAGACATGCTATAGGACTGGAAACACAATCCTGGGATGATTTTGTGAAATTGCTAATAAATACATCATATTAACTAACTTGAATTTCCAATCAAATGAGTTTTTAGTAGAAGGGTCCTATTGGAGATTGATTAGCAGCAGACTAACTAGTTCAGGGATTTTAAGTGTGAAAGATGTTTATAATGAAATATAGAAACTAAACAGAAAACCTAATAAACTCTTCCCCCACTTCATATTTAATACACTATGACTTAATCTGAATATCATTCTAATTTTTCTTCAAGCCATGAGTTTATCATTGGAAAATGTTGCCATCTTGACTGGGTGCCAAACAGGGCTGAACTTGTTTCTGTTCTCAGTTGCTATGCAGTAAGACAGGTTCTTTAAAGTATGTTTTCTGAGAAGGAAGAAACACATGAATTACTCTTCATTACAGTTTAAAGGTGAGGTAAACAGGGCCTGTAATGCAAAGCAGAAATGCCTTGAAATGGGTATGTAATAAAGACAGAAGAAAGATAACTAAGGTTGTGCTGCAGGCCTGGCCTGGAGCTGCACACTGTGTGTAATGAATGTCAGCTACAATGTCTTTGGTTTTTTTCTTACAATGAAAATCACTGAGTTATCCAGACTATGGAAGATATTGTTATTGGTGGCACAGATAATATATGCAAACATATTCAAGAGAGAGAATGTGTGCATTTCCATGTTCTGGATTTTTCCCCCCTCCAGTTCTTTAGGCTACCTTCTGTTCAGCAACAATGATGCCAAGTTTCCTTTGGAGGTGGTTATAATTTACAGTTGCTTTTGCAGGTTTTAGGTGCTCGGCATCTCCCTAAACTTGGTAGAAGCATTGCCTGTCCCTTTGTAGAGGTTGAAATTTGTGGGGCCGAGTATGATAACAACAAATTCAAGACAACAGTTGTGAGTGAGTATCTGTGGGTTTCTGTGTTGCAGGGATATGGTTTTACTTCCAGGGTACTTAAATAAAATGAGCAGAGGATGAACGTTAGAGGGGGAGTAAGTTTACTGTAGCTCCAGACTGATGAATCACAAAATCTTCTTCTTTTGCTCGTCTTGGGGCCTGTTATTTGAGAAACTTCAGTGTATATCAAATTTAGAAAAAAACAGTACTGTTGTGGGTTGGGGAAAAAAGTCCCATTCTGTTATGTTGTTGCCCATGCATAAGTTTGTATATTTGCATATTTAAAAAAAATTACTGTGTTGAGAGTGCCTCCAACAGTGCTAGTCAGTCCCCAAAAAGTCTGGCCCAAATGAGGAGTTACTACTGTGAGCTCCAGACTGTTTATTTAAATTGAGGCTCCAAGACTGGCATCCCTGTGGAGGCATCTTGGATGTACAGGGCTGTAAAATAGTTTAACTTGAAATACATTAGAAGTTTGATCAACGCTTAGTCCTGAGGAGTTCTGGATAAAGAATGTGTTTGTGTGTGCATGAACTTAAGTGTGCTGAAATGGGGCAATATTTCAGCCACTTCATATTTCACCCTTTAGTATTTTTGGATGCAACAGTGCTCCTCTGGTAAAAAACAAACAAACAAAAAAAACCCCAAAAACAAACAAACAAAATCCCAAACAAACAAAACCAAAACAAACAAAAAAAAACACCAAAAAAACCAGGCTTTGGTTTTGATTATCCAAGCCAGTGGTACCAGTGGAAAACAAACACAGCATCAGGAGAAGAATATGCATTGTGACTCCTCAGTATTTCAGAGAAGATGATTATGATTTAAACTTTCATGTGGGAAGTGACCAAGACTTTAGAGAGCAGATTTCCTGGCTGTGTCATGTATAGCAAATCTTGGTGTTCTGTACTTAACTACAAAAACTGGACCAAGGTACATGAGTCTTCCTAGTGCTTTTCCTGCTTTCTCCTGGATATGGAGCATGAGGCTTATGAATATGAGAAATGAATTAGCTTTTTCTTTTTTTTACAAATACATGTCCAAGGAGGTTTTATATGTTTCAATACAAAACATGGATTTTCATCCCCACCAAATTTCCTCCCACCCTCACCACCAAGTAAACAGATACAATCTTTCTGAAGCAAGGTTACAATATGAAACAGATGGTAAATAGGATTTTTGGGCTTCTGTATCCCTAGAAAATGTCCTGGGATACTTATATGTGAACGAAGTGAAATTACTGCTTCATACTGCAAATGTTTCCTTTTCATTACAGATGACAATGGCCTTAATCCAATTTGGGCACCTCATGCAGAGCAAGTGAAATTTGAAATTTACGACCCAAATCTGGCGTTCCTGCGCTTTGTTGTTTATGAGGAGGATATGTTCAGTGATCCCAACTTCTTAGCACATGCCACTTTTCCCATCAAAGGAATCAAATCAGGTGAGATCAGCAGTTATAATGAGGTGCTGTTGAGCATTACTGAACTGACACTTCCTCTCTGATGCCAGACTCCCTCCTGCCTCAATGGAGCTCTTTCCTCTGGTTTCAGTTTTCAAGAGCATGTGAAATCAGGTGTTTCTCAATGTTGCAAGTCTTGCCTTTTGCTTCTCTGCAATTGCCGTGGTAGAGCCTGCTCTTGGCAGAGGAGCATTTGTGCACTGAAGAATATTCAAAGTGTGCACCATTTCTGTGACTGCAAATTCTCCCGTGGTGGAATCTAACTGCCCTTTTTTTTCCTTCCCCCTGCCCCAGGTTTTCGGTCAATTCCTCTCAAGAATGGCTACAGTGAAGATATAGAGCTGGCCTCGCTTCTGGTGCACTGTGAGATGCAACAAGTTCTGGTGAGAAGCGCTGGGGTTTGCTGTGTGCACTTGGTGTCTCTGTTATCAGTTCTTTGTGGAATCCAGGAACTGAGGATTCTGTTCTGGGTCTGATGTGCTGTTGTCAGGCATTTCTTCTGCAGGTACTGAGGAAGACAAATAGCACAAATTGAGTTACTCTCCCTCTGGGTGGACAGATTACACGGTTGTTAAGAGAAATAATGCACAAACAAAGCCTCATTACCTCCAATAGTTTTTGCTGTAACAGCATGGTCGTTGTCTTTCTTTGTTAACTGACTGATGCCATGCAAAGCTAGCTAAAATCAGCTTTGGCTTCATAGATTAATCTTTGTTTTTTAAAGGTCCTACATAAAAAGAAATCACTTCAGCAATAGAAGATAGTAATTTCCCTTAGTATTTCATTAAAATAAACAACCCCTCAAGTAGAAGACTTGGTTCTTAAAGAACTGCTAATCTACTCCTTTTAAGCCTCTCTAAACACCTACTTGAAATAGTAGTATTTTAAAACTCATAGGGGAAAAATAACGGTGCTCATGAATCCAGGCGTTAAAGCAGCTGATCTGTGAACAGTGTTTATTGGTGTTCCAAGGGTGCTGCTGTATACGTTGATTTGGAGGATATTTCTCAGATTCTTTCTCAATAATATATTAAGTAATTTAAATACACTTCTGATATGATGAAAGTTGAAAGATGCTTCTGGGAAGTGGCTGTTTCAGGGTGCTTTCCAGCACCCTTCTGATTCAGAGAAGAAAAAAAAAAAAAGTTCAACTTCTTATTTGTAGCCTGTCAACTCTTTCAGGCTCATGCTGCACTTCGCACCAGTTGCATTATTTTTCTGATTGAAACATCAACTTCTGTGAACTCTAAGTCATTATGTGTCTGGAGGGATTTGTGCCTGCAGTTGCATACACTGAACTGGAAATTTTTGAATTCAGTCACATTTTTCTTCCCAAAGGAGTGGAAGCCTTTTTCAGTCATTCTTTGTTGAGTTTTTTACAAAGCCACCTTTTACCACCTGATGTAAAATGGCAGTGTGTGCAATGACAGTGTTTGAAAGCTGTGGTAGGTTCCTGTAAGTTCCTTCTGTGGGCCAGCCAAGGGTTCTGAGAGCAGGAGAGAATTAGAAACTGAGACCAGGGATGTGTATCTGAAAAGGAGACCTATATCCTTTCAAGATCATATTTAAATTGTTCATATTTCATGGATTCAAGTCTCATAGGGGAGGCCTGGTAAACTGCTGGTTCTGGGCTTGCTGCCTTTGAGAAAAATGACAAATCCCCCTTGCCTAATGCTGAGCATGGACATCACTTGTGGATACATTGCAAATCCCTGCTGCCGTGGTTTCTCTTCAGGAATCCAGATCATTATTTGCCTGGGGCAGGAGCAGCTCTCAAGAGTTGCTCATAGCAGCAGTCTGTCCCCCAATCTGTCAGCACCGACTCCTTTGACAGGAGCACATTTCACTCTCTAGAATCCCCTTCTGCTTGTTGAGCCAAATGAAGATGCAGCTCAGCTCGGTGTTTTTACAATGCCTGGTGGTAAAGCAGTGGCAGGACAACTTCCAAAACTTCCTTGTGTTTGGCAGCCTGCAGCAAACCCAGACTCACCACAGTTGTCAGCTCTAGAACTTTTGCCAGGTCATTCAAGAAGCATCAGAAAAGATCAAGGCTGCCTCTGTTCCTCTGTTTCTTTTTAAAAAGTGATGGTCTTCCATAAAGGAATACCATTTAATAACAGCCCTGTTTATATACAGAGCCCATCTGCATGTACTTGGAGATGAAATACAAAATTATAATGAGGAATTACAGATGGTGTGGAGTTTATCAGGAATAGTACAGCAAAAATACTGTAGACATAAGCATGCACATTTGTGAATTATTTTGTGGGGCCTTACATAGTTCCTGGACAACTTAAAACTTAAAGTTTTTTGATGTCGTAGGAATCATACTATAATGAGGTGGTTGTAGCACTTATAAGCATGTCTTATTTGCTTGAAAATTGATTTACTTCCATCAGAAAGTGCATTTCTCCAGCTTTTTCTGACTACAGTCCTCCTCAGTGGTCTATGTGTTCTTGACTTAAAGATTGAGGTGGACATCTTAAAATGCAGTTTAAGTTGCACCTTTGTGGATACATTTATTTACAAGAGCTAACAGTGGTACATGTGCATCTTGATGATTACACCTGCAAATTGGTAATTAGCAAGCTGCATTTCCTTTGTGATTTGGGAATACAAAGTTTCCTACCCCTTTACAAACAAAAATTAAATAAATTACTCTTTAAGTCTTGATCAGTAGCATAGCACTGAGACTGTTTCAGTTGCTCCAACCCATGCCTGCATAGGAATGTGTTTCAGGAGGAAAAAGGGTTTAGGGAAGGATCTTGTTGCTGTAACTGAAACCCCTTGGGTATGTTGCTAAGCTATCAATTTTCTTAGATGTGCGCTGAATGCAGAAAGAGGCATTCTTATTAGTATGCTGCCTCTGAAAATGTTTGGATTTATTACGTTTATTGATTGCATGTCATTTCTTGTAGAAGGAGTATCTTGTTTTGCTGCTGATGTGAAAATTAAGACTTCAGTCCTGCCAGTTCTATTCCCCACTAGTAACTATAAAAGAGGCAGCTTTTGCATCCAAAGTTTTGGAGTATTAAAATAATTTGAAATTCTAAAGGGAATCATGATGATTGTTTTATGGTTGTGGAATATTTTGAGACCTTCTACTGTGGGCCACAACAGAAACTCAGACCTCCCCGGTTCCTCTGCAAGTACTGAATTGCCATAGTTACACAGAAATACAGGATCTGTTCTTCTTTCTTGACCATCTGAGTACTTGCTGCTGTAAGAGGTCCTATTCACCAGTCAGTATCTACATTTCACTAGAAAATCCCCAGGATTGTCACTGGTACACAAATATGATGGAAGAGCCCAAACCTAAACATTTTAAAAATGTATTTTAGTATTATTATAATCTGATACACCATCATGTTACACTGTTTTCTGTTCTTTCCTCAAAAGGCTGACATGCTTTATTAGGGAAAAATAATCCAGCAGAAGTGTTTAGATACACTAATTTTGTGACCTGTGCTAGAATGTCCCTGATTCCCCTGTCAGAGGGTATGGCTGGTCATACTGTGGGGATAAGGAGGTTTTTTTAATACTTTATAAGTTAATTTTTTCCAGAAACATCCTATCTGACTAATTTTATAAAAAAATTGATGCAATTATTAAAATGTGGTTGGGAAAACAAACTCATCCCCCAAACTCTGTTAATTCTGTGCCATTTTTGGGAATGTGTTTCACAAAATGACCTTGATTTCCAATATTCCTTTGAAGGAAAGTGAAGAAGAGCTTTATTCCTCGTGTCGGCAACTTCGGAAGCGCCAGGAAGAGCTGAACACGCAGCTGTTCCTCTATGACACCCACATGAACCTGAGGAATCCCAGCAGGGATGCTATACTGAAGGAATTCAGTGTCAATGAGCACAAACTACAGATTTATCAAGAGACTTGCAGCCGCAGGTGGGTTGATGATCATTCTCCCTTCCAAAGCAGCTCTGTCTAGAAAGGATTTATGGTCAGGAAACCTCAGACATATCAAAGACACATCTAAAGAGTGGTGAGGGTAGAATGAGCTCATCTGGAATGGGAAGGGCTGTAGAGAAGCCAAACTGGGCCTCAAGCCACTAGAGGCCAGCAGAAGCTGAGGAATGTGTGCTCAGTGAAATCTCAGTCGCAGTGATCACAGGGACACTTGTAATCCTGACAGGTTTTGTATCCTTCTCTGCTGCTTTCTGGGAGGAGAGCCTGGAAGTATAGACAGACAAATAAATAAACCTCTTCATTCTTGCTGCACTATCAGAGTTATGTCCCTGGAAATGTCATGAACATTTGAGATGTGTGGGAACAGATACACAAACCACAAAAGATAAAGCCAGTATTGAGCTGTAACAGCACAGCATTGTCAGTTCAGTGTCAGTGCATTATCCAGAGCTTAGGGGAAGGTTTCTTCTCCTTTGCTGCCACCTTCGGGCTGGGTGTGAGGGACATAGAGGGAGGCTTCATGTACCAAGAGGAAGTTTTGAGTAGATCTCAAGACTTTAAATATTCTTGCCCTTTTTTGTGTGTGCTGAACAGCTTCATGAATCACTTATTTAATCCCATTTAGTGAGGGGAAAAAATTGCAGTGTTCATTGCTGATACATTATTTGCCATTGATATCCGAGTACGTTGAATTTGATAGACTGTTTTCCTCTGAGAAATTCCTATTAGGCTTGACTTTTCCCTTTTCTTTTCCCTTAAGATTAAAGGAGAAGAAAGTCAGTAACAGCAAATTCTACTCTTAGAACCCATCATTCTTTGATGTGTGCTTTATGGTGCAATTCAGGAAGAGATGAATTTATCCTGGTCATCCTACTCAGTGACGGTCTCACCCGATGGAGTGACTGGAAGAGGAGAAGGAAGAGGAAATATGGATTTCCTTTATAATTTCTTCTTCTAAGAAAAACTGTTTTAATACCAAATAATTTATATTCTGTTCAAAGATACCCTCTGTGCAGGCCAGAACTTCTGTGTATTCGAGATTTTTAAAACTTGAGGATGTGTTGGATGGACCTCACTTCTCATTACAAATCATCTCTTGTATGTGTGTACACAGGCTGTAGATAAGACAGTCACAACAATTTGCATGCATGGAATCACACAACTTTAACAACCTGGCTCCTCAAGATTAACTAGTAGTGAGTTTTTAATTTATTAAATGCTGTAAAAGCTTTCCTACACCAGCATTGTCATGTCATGTGTGTTACAGTCCTTGAGACAGCAGGTTCTGCTGCTGATACTGTATAAAATATTTTGGGCAGCTATTGTCTCTTATTAAAAATTTAATTTTACATTTTTGAGAGCAAGGTATGTTAATTTTGTTGAAAGCAAATACCCACTGTGGCTGTAGTTGTGTTTTTCCTGTTGAACTCTTTTTAAAGGTTTAAGGAAGGAACAATGTGTGAACCTCTGTTCATAGCCCCTGTGAACTTCTGTTCACAGCCTCGAGGCACTGGAAGGAAAAGAGATGCAGTAGGAGATATCTGTTTGCTTGTAGAAAGGGAAGGTATTTAAAATTCTGAGAAGCACTTACTTTTGTACGGTATCATTTCTGCAAATCCTTTCAACTGCTAATGTGCTTAGAAATGAATTTTTAAATGAACTGTCAATTTTTAATCTTGAAATCCTATGTAGACGATAGTCAAATGATAGTGTTCTGTAAATGCAAACCATTTTCTCAAAATGTAACTAATCCAAGAATGATAGTGTGCACAAATACAGAGGTACATCCTTTTGGTGCCTTTAATCAAATCGAGAACATGGAGCTGCAGGTGAGAATGCTTGTTAGATTAGCAAGTGTATTTTCCTGCCAGAGCAGAACTAAAGGCCTTTGATGGAATATTTAACAGCAGTTGTCATAACCTGTGTGTGTGTTGGTCCTTTCTGCTAGTGCTGTACTGTTGCCATCAGATTCCTGGCTGTCTTATCTCTACATGGGATGAGTTTTGCTCTCTGTATTCCCAACTTCAACGTTCAAATGTGTGCAGAGGAGTTTAGTTTTCGGAGTGACTGCCTGAGGCACAAAATGCTGCTTCCACAGAGCTGTACTTCAGATCACAGAGGACTTGCAGGGATTTGGGATTCATGGCCTGATGCAGCTGCCTCAGCAATTTTCAATTTCTCTTGCTCCCCACGCTGCGACTTCTGCTGTTTCAAGAGGCGCTTAATTGATGCCATTGTGCATTCAGAGATGATGGTTTGAGGAACCCCCTCGAGGTTTTAGCTATTCTGTAAAGACAGTCTTGTCTCAGAGATGAAAGTGTTATAATAGTGTATCCCACAATGGGGTGGCTCTGTAAATTTTTTATTATAATGAAATTAATTACTAATCACCCAACTGAAAAACCAGAGAAAAGTTAAAGGCAATTCTCTGCTTTTCATCCTCCTTCCTGAAATCTCTTCAGTGCCCAGCTGTGATTGACCTGTTCGAGGATTAGATGGATGTAAACCCTGCACAAAGAAAGAAAAAAAAATCACATCAGCTGTGGACTTGGGAGGTGGAGCTGTAATCTAGACTGCTGTATGAAACTGGTTTTATCTTCTTTATCCAGGTCTAGATTGTTCTGCCTGTCAGAATTCTTTTTAAGCTCAGTTCCAGAGCAGACCCAGCTGAACTGTCCATTTGTCCTGGCTTCCTCCTTTGGTGTGTGTATTCCTGACACAGCACAGCCACTGTGAGATGGACACAGGAGTGAGTCCCTCATGCTGCTCTTGTGCAAATATTTAGGAATTAGCTCATTTTGTAGTCCTTTGAAAAGTCCTGTGCACATTCTCCACTCCTGCATAATGTCAGAAGTTATGAGGCACTCCATCAGTATTTCCCAAATGCATTTTGTTTTACAGTAACTTTTCCCCAGACTATGATATTACACTGTGTACAGAATGAACATACTGCAGTGACTCTTCTGCTGACTTGCAAGTGGTGGGCAAGGTTATGTTCTAACTCTTCTCTTGGTTCTTGCATTCTGTGTTTTATCTCCAAGACCTCACCTCTCAGTTCTTCCTTGGGGCAGACTCTGTAGCAACTTTATCACAGTTGCAACTGTTTGAGTATGAAAGTAGGTTTGAATGTGTGTGCTAGTATTTTTAATCCCAGAGGGGAAAAAATTTATAAATTTCTGAAGTTAACAATTGTTAAATTGTTGTACTCTTATAGAAACTGTTCTAAATCATTGAAATAACTTATTTTAATAAATAATTTTTGATATCTGACATTGATGGGAATGATGCCAGATGCTTTAAGCATTGCTCATTGAATTTCATGACTTCTGCCAGTCCTTTGAAGCAGTGAGTTCTTACTGAAAAGTGGTCTGCTGGTGTGGTATGGTGTGCTCTGCCAGAGGTTGGAAAAGGGGCATTTCTGTGTTTTTAAGATGAACTGACTTAATGATTGTTTCAGTAGACATGGTTATCGTTGCACTTCCTCTGGCTCCAAACACACGAGGCAGAAGGAAAAGGTCAAAGATCGAGTTTAACTTGTGACTCCAAAGCAACCTTTTCAGTGAGAGGCAGATACAAACTCCAGCTCTAGTGAGAATCAGATTTGTATGAGCTTGAACAATAACATCTGAGCAAGACAAAGACTAAATTTGTGGTAATTTGGAAGAACAGTAATTTTGATGTTTAAAAAAAAATTTTCTCAGAACACTTTCTGCCTGTCAGGTTGCACAGGGAGAACTGCTGCTGGGTGAATGCACTCTGTCTTTATGTGGTGATTTTTTTGGTTGTTGGGAGTCTTGGGAACAACATTTTTCTCATCTTTTGATCAAAATTACATGCTTATTGACCATGAAGCCATATGAGGTCTCTGCAGCGTGATTCTTATAGAACGTCATTAAATCAGCCAAAGAGTCTTAATCACCTTAGTGAGTGTTGGTATGCATGAATTCTGGAGTCCAAATTAATACATTTTGGTGTTTTGTTGCCTGTATTTTCACTTTTTTCCCACCCCAACATATCTGTATATTTCTGTGTTGAAAGTATTTTGTTAGTTTTGCAGTTCTTTAACCTCCGAGATGGTGAGATGATATGAGCTGTGTACCAGCCATTATCTTTGAATTCTCCAAACCAGATTGGAAAATTCTGAAGGTTTGAACAATCTGAATGTGGTGTGGAAGCTGAAGTGCAGTGGTTGAGTTCTGCTACAGTCACGTGTCAGCATTTTTAACTGCAGTCCAACTAGCTGGCTCTATTCCAGACTGAAATTCCCTTTATATCATGAGAAATCGAAGTTAAATATAATGAAAATTACCTTTCAGAATCACTTCAGAGATGAATTTATCTTCTGATCCATAACAGTATTTATAAATATGCTCAGCTATTAGTTTTAAAAGAATTTAAATTAAATTAAAAGCAGTTTAATTCATTGCTAGTCTACATTTTTAAGCTGTTGCTCCAGCAGAAGAGGGAATTGTGAGCTTGACTAAAGTAAAGCAGTAGTTCCCCCCAACACTTATATACTCATGAATTGCTGTTTATTCCCCAGATTCTTTGCAATATGTGTAAATTACCAGTGTTCAGGACCCTTTTCTCTGAAGAGCACACAGTGAATTATTAAATATGCGACCATACTTTGGAAATTATGTGGAAATAGGTGATAAATAGAAACAAAGGGACATTTTGATTGGGTCTTTTAGGAGAAGGGCCTAGAAAAATCTGGTTTGATTAAGCATCTAATATAAATATATTTAAATACACATGAGAAGTACAAGTTTTCATGTATATCTGGCAGATTTGTACCTTGAAATGCTGTGTTTGAGGTAAGTAGCTGATGAAGTATTCTTAAACTTTTCACTTTAAACATCAGCATCATTCTTTATAGTGAGGCACCTATCAATTGTTCAGAAATCTACAGGACTAGGAAAAATTGAATCTGAGCTATATTTTCGTTTTGCTCTTTCAATTTTTAGGCACATTTCTGGTAATTCAGTTTCAGGAAAACAGGTAATAAATTAAAATTTGAAAAGAGACACAACATTTGAATTAATTACCCTAATTTACCCATCTATTCATGCAAGAGGAGTAATATAAAAAAAAAACAAACAGGAAAAAAGGAGAGAGAATTCTCATTGTAAAATACTTCAAATATGGCAGCTCTGATTGTCTTTACAGGGATGGAATTTTCAAGCAATTTTAGAGTGTCTCCTCAAGGCACAGCCTGCCTGTTTTCCTTTTGGAAAGATTAAGTGTATCCTTCACCTCTGCTGTGGTCAGGACTTTTGTTTTTTTTTTTAATAGATGGAGCAAATTGCCATGGAATTTATGAATCCCAGGGCACTGATGATGCTCTGGGGTGTGTCCTCACATTAATCCCTGTGCTGGAATACGCTCTTGGGCCATTAGAACAAAACAGTGCTCCTGCTCTGATATCAGAAAGCTCTGTCCTTGACTCCAGGCAGATGAAAATCTTCACGCGTTGAGCTCAGTTTCCACAGGACTTCTGGTATTTGGGGTTTTTTTGGCTATTTTTGTCTTGTCAGGAGGTGCTGTACCTCAGAAGCCGTCCGGGGCTGGAACCTCAGCTGGAATTGACAGTGTGGATTTAGGATTCACAGCTCAAGGACCCTTCCATAGGTGTTTTGCACTAACCCCACCATTAAGATAATTATAAATAGCAGTAGCTGAGTTTTGCTAAAAGACTACAAATAGCAGAGAAAATTCCTCTGGGGCACAGGAGTTCAGTTCCCTATGTTAAAAACAATTTTTTTACAAGACTTGGCATGAAATACCGATGCTATTTCTGTGCAACAGGCTTGTGCAATTTCTTCTACATTTTGGTTTTGTCTTCTGCTGGCATTAGAATGTTTTAATCTATTTCTGATAACATTGTGTCAAAGCCAGAGAACTTAAAGGGGGAAAGAACAAAGTGGTTTCCACTTGAAAAAACAGAGCTGTCGGAAAGAGAGCATCGGCCCAGTGCTTTCATGAGGTCATGAATGTCTTTTTTCTGTTTTATTAAAAAGAAGATTTCTTCTTTCTGCAGACGATGTTGTATATCAATGACTCCTGGAGAGTGGCCCTTGTGCCATCAGTGCCCAGCTGGGGACACATAAGCTCTTGATAAGAGAGTGCAACACTCCTGCTACACAAACAGCTTATTTCCTATTAGGGGAAAAAAAAGTGAGTTCTCTCTTGAGCTGTCCCCTCAAGCTAAGTATTAAATTTATTTTCTTTCATGGTGTACTTACAGTAGGGGAATGAGGGTGAAAAGTCAGATTTCAAGCATAAAAATACAAAAAAGTTATCAGTAGTGTGGGCTGTTTTTTTTTTTTTTTTTTTAAGGCAAGCTTATCAGGAAGAGAACTCAACAGTGAAAAAATAATGCTGTCTTCACTCACCATGAGCTACAAAAATCTGCATCTCCTAAGCAGGGGTGGCCATGGATTTCTAGCTTGGTTCCTCTATTTAGGCCCTCGTTTTCTGAGAATCCTTTAACAGTGCAATAAAACTGCTCTGCTTCTTATTCATTACTTCCCCATTTCAGCTGCAGCAGAGTTTAACAGAAGTATGTGGAAGTTACTATTAATTTAAGATCAGTGTAGTTTCAGCAATTAAAAAGGAAAGAATAAAGTTTAAAGAGAAGTTTTAAATTCTTGAAGGATTCTGTTTTAACAAGGGGTACAAAAGCTGCAATGCTGATGAGTTAAGGGAAAACAACTTTGTGTTTAATATTTGAGGTTAAGTTTCTCAGTTTCTATATTAAATTTACAGAATTGCACAGGACAGCAGTGTTCTGTACTTATAATCTTATGTTCTAATCTTAAAATTTTACAAAATTATGAGTTTCTTTCTAGCAAGCTTCCTATTACAAAGCTGAAATTCTATCCAGATGGTATCAGGTGTTAAAGAAATATTATTAAATGCTAGAAGTGTTTTATAAATAGTAGAATGTGAATGCAATTACTCACCAAATGTCTTTGATGAATTATTTGTTTAACCATTCAATAATGCTGGGAAAAATCATAGGTTTTATTTATGAATGCTCTTCAGCTGGCTCATTCATTTTAAACAGGCATATTTTACTGTTAGAAAAATCTACAAATCTGTGGTGCTTCACGCACTTTGCTGTAATTTAGATTAAGCATGGTGCATTTTCCAGAAATGTCATTAGATATCAGAGTAACTCAGGAAAGCATACCAGAATGTATTCATGTAAAAACCCCATTTGTTTATTGTCTAGCAGTTTATCAGTTAATCTTGGTTAGGCATATATACATCCAAGCTGGCAAGCAGAACTGGGGTTTGGAATGTGATCAAATAAATTTATTCTCCTCTGGGTCATGTAACATAAACTCTTTAGGAATAAAGGGCAGGGATCAGGAGTATAATCCCATCAGGGAGGAAGAGTCAGCCTAAGGACATTTGTTCCATCCTCTGCATTGTGCTGTTGTACCTGAGAATAAAATCCTGTTTGCAGTTACTGAGCTTCATCTTGTTAGTGATCTGATCAATTTTACTTTGAAGAGAAAGTAGATATAAAAAATTACACCTTTTTACTCAGCAGTTCCGTTGCTTGGGCATAAAACTGTTATTTACCTCAATGACACAAATACGTTTTTTTTATTAAATCTTTTATTACCTGTCTGTCATAACCAAGAATAAGCAGAGAACATAACTAAATTCTGTCCTCAGCATTTCATCTTTCAGAGTGAAAATGTCATGCAGATGGAAACCAGGAGACCAGCACAGCAATCAGCACCACAAGCAGTCCTCCATCCCTAACCAGGTGCACCATGGTGTAATTTCTTGTCTTTGGTCCACGTCCCTGGGATCTAAACCACTCCACCACCTCATCCAGGCTGTACTGCTGGGGCTCATAGCCCAGCTCCTTCCTGGCCTTCTCCATGCTGAAATAATGCGTGACACCAGTTTTGTAAACCTCGGTGCGAGTGAGGAGGGGCTGGAAGTTATAAACACGCCCCACAAGAAAATGAATGATTTCAGTAAGGAATGCAAAAAAATAGACGAGGGAGAGGGGAAGGCGCCAGGTCGGGAACTTGTAACCCAAACCTTCCACTAGCGGTCGGAAAAATTCAAAGTTATTTACAGGCCTGCCGTCGGAAATAAAATAGGCCTGGCCTGCAGCAATGTGCTGCTTGCTGGCTCTGAGGGCCTCGGAGGCAAGGACATGAGCCTGGACCAGGTTGTCCACGTGTACAAACTCTACCAGGCTCAGAGGGTCTCCATACACGAATTTAAACAGTCCCCTTTCAATGTAGCTGACTATTCTTGGGAGGTGTCTCTGCTCCCCAGGTCCGTAGATCCCTGCTGGGCGCAGAGCACAGGTCCTCAGGACACCTCTCCCGTTTCCCAGCTCAGCACCGTTCGCTTCCAGCACTTTCATTTCAGCCAAAGATTTCGTGCGGGAGTAGTGATCAGGGTGAAGGTGTAGAGGTAGGTAAGGCAGAGACTCATCCCCATTTTCTATAACCTGGCCTCCAAATATCACGTTGTAGGTGCTTGTATAAACCAGGCTAGGCACTCCCCTGCTCCTGCAGGCCTGGATGACATTTTCTGTTCCTTTCACATTAACATCTTCTATAAGTTTTCTGTTCAGCTGCTCCCTGCCAGACATTCCATAGGAAGCGATATGGAATATGCAGATAACATCTCTGAGAGCTTCTTCCACTTCAGACAGGCAACAGATATCCCCTTGCACGAACTTTATTCCCTCTGGCACGGTTTGAAGTGGCTTCACAACATCAAAGAGGATCACATCGACTCCCTTTTGATATATGGCACAACCTAAACTGAAACATGACAGAAACCATATGTTAGGATACAGCACCATGGGCACGAAACATCTCACCTGGAAGGGAGAGAAGACTATTCACTGTTTTCACGCTGATTATTTTTCTGATGGAAATCTTTTAAATACTCAGCCCCCTACTATAGGGAAGATTCAGCTGTGATAGTTTAGGTACTGAGCTGATTTCTCACATTCCACCAATACTTGGGGGAAAAAGAAGGAAAAAGAAAAAGCAGAACTGCTGTAAATGAAAATTCTAAAGAGAAATAAGGGAAGTTCTGTCCCCGTCAGATCAGCAACAGCAACTTTCAGATGTGCAACTATTGCCAATTAAAAAAAAAAAAAAAGCTTTACTTGTTTTATCTTACTGCTTTTCTGCCATCCCAGTTCTGTCAAAACAACAGGTTGGTCTTTGCTGTTGTGTTTGAAATTTTTGGAGGAGTGGGAGAGATGCTTCTAAGCTGCTATGAATACTTTGCCACATGTCTACATTTTACTCCAAGTCACAGATAGTGACACAAAGTGTAACTCCAGTGTTTCTTGTCCCCTTTCCTACATTTTTGTATGTCCATTGTGCTTTAAGAGCATGAGAGTGGAGGGAAAAGCCAAGCAGAAATCAGGTAGGCATCTCCTGAGATTTTTTTTTTTATCTTCCCCTGACTTGAAATTTACTTTATTTTTCTGGTCCTGACTGTGATCTCTTTCCCCTCTGTGAGCAGTTATAGTCTAGGGCTCAAAATAGGATTTTTTCTTTACATAGCCTGCAGAGCCAGCTACAGTAAGGGAAAACAGATTTCACTGAAACATGCACCTTATTAATAACTCTAATCCTAAACCTTCACTGTTCATTAAAATAATATATTCTTGAGAGTTCAGCTGAAGTTGTTAATCTGTAGAGCTAAGCACACGTGTATCTATTTGCAGGTCAAAAGAAAAATGTGTGTACAAGTGTAGGCTTGTCCTTCAGAGCAGGCTGACGATGGTGATCCTACTTCTCTACAGAGGTGAGCACACAGGTAAATAAATGTCTGCGAGGCCGCTGATACCTGACATTTGGGATAACAGTGTTACTTACAGCCTCTGGAAACAGAGAAACCGAGTTTATTTAAAACTGAGACCCAGCAGGAACCAGAAGATGGGATCTACTGGATCAGGTGTCTCAGGCCCACAGGTCTCCCTTTTACAGATGCGTTTTGCTGCCTCCCCAGCAGCAAGCTCTTACATTTATTTATGTAATAACTATTCACTGCACTAACCGGAAGCCAAAATAACCTCCTCCTCCAGTAATGAGGACTCTTCCCTTGGCAGCGTTTCCTTCTTCCATCCTCCTTCCTTTCGCACTGTGTCCCGGAACTGACCTACAAAACACACGGCAAACGCACACATTAGAACGCAGCAGTCGCGCTGTGGCATCAGCCATTCTGCTCGTTATTCACCGATCCCGTTCACGCTTTAACCCGGCCCCTCGCTCCGCAGCCCCGGGAGGCGATTCAGGCCGGGATGGCTCCAGAGAGGATCTGTTCCCGGAGCGAGGAGCTGTTCCCGGAGCAGGGAGCGCTGCGCTGGAGCCGCCCCGGGTCCCCCCGTACCTGCGGGGTGCAATCCCTGCCGTCCGCGCCGATCCCGGGGCGGTGCCGATCCCGGGAAATGGAGCCGGGCGGGGCGGGGGCAGCCCGAGATGGCGGCGGGGCCGCTGGGGCTGGGCTCCCCCGCCAGCCGTGCCTGTGTGGGTTTGTGTGCCGGGAAGGCGGTGCTGGTGCCCGGCCCTCGCAGCCTGGGCCGCTCAGCTCGGTGCTGAGCTCGGAGCCTTTCCCGTGCCGGGGTTTGCAGCTCAGCCCTGGGTCGGGGCAGCGCCCGGGATCCATCCCGGCTGGAGCAGCCGTGGGAGAAGAGCTGTTCCACAGCTGCCAGCCTGTATCTGCTACCAGCGATACCTCTGGGACTCTGAAATCGAAGTTTCAAGGAGCTGGTGCTGTACCTGATTATGCAGAGCTGCTGCACCTGTGGAGATGTGCGGAGTGTTTGGTGTGCAGGGCATCCCTCAGCCATCACTAATTTCCCTGTGTGTATAGCGGGAGAGTGGGTTTGAAACAGCCTTGAGGCATCCCCCAAAATATCATCCAGACATGTAATTATAAGGGTATGTTCACAGAGATACAACAATTCTAGCTCACAAGCAGAAAAATCCCTTACAAGTTCCTAAATACTTAATATAAGAATTTTGTATGGCCGCATATGCTTTCAGGATTTATGCATAATCTTGATGAAAGTTTTGAGAATATTTTCCCAAGTGTTTAATCACTGCAAAGTCCCAAAGAGTCCTGAACTTTCCCTAAGATCTGTGGACACAAAGGTTTTTTTACCTTTGAGGAGTCTTACTGAGATTAGGGCACTTGGTGGCTCTCTTTTGATCAAAGAAATTGTGTTTGAAGGAAATATTGTAGGATCACTGGATATCTGAGGCTGGAAGGACATTGCCTTGTTGAACCCCTGCACAAAGCAGGTTCAGCCAGAGGGGTTCCACGGACTTGTGTTGGCATTGAGTATCTCCAAGGATGGAAACTCCGTGTTCAGCCACTTACTCCTCATAACTCACAGAGCTTTGTGCTTTCTGAACAGTGACCTCACACTCTGTTGTGTGGGTAAATCCCTCTGTTTGAATTGGCAGCTGTTAACCTCAGGGTGACGTTTGTCCCCTGGACTTTGTGATGTGTCTGTGCAGGACAATTTGCAAGAATGAGACTCCTCTCTGTACTTTCTGCTTTATCTTGCTCTCTGCCTGGTATGTCACCTACAGAGTGAATTGTGTCAGGTTATCTCATAATTATGGATTTTGTGACTATTGTAAGGCTGTGGTTTAGATACTGTAAAGATGTTGCTCTTAAGCCACTACCAGTTTTATTTCTCAATATAGTGAGCGGTCCTTTTTGGCTTCAGAAATTAGTGAGGAACATTAATTCCTTCAGAATGATGACATCTGTGAAAGCTGTGGGTAAATATTGTCCTCCTTTTACATTGACAGATCTGGTGTTAAGACTTGACACTCTCAGATCTCAGTTTTGCACAACCCATTTATTACTGTTTTTTCATTTCCTATGAGACTCTGCTTTCCCTAAGGTTTTATGGACTTTATGAATGTATCACAAGTTCTGTTTTGCCATCAAATGAATGGACTTCTAGTTTTATTTTATACAAAATAGAATGTTAGGCCTGAGATTGTGCCTTTCCTTTAAAAAAAACCCAAAAACATGTAAACCTTACTTTTCCCTTTAAAGATCCAGGCTTTTTGGAGCATGCCTTGCATGTATCTCAGAATGCAGGGAATGAGACTATGCTACAGTGACAGGAAGAGATTGCACTGATATCTTGAATTGCACGTTAGGGCAAAATGTGTCAGGATAGAAGGATTTGCAGTGTAACTGGGAATTATCTGCAATGAGCCTGAAATGGGCTGCAAAGGAATCCTTGAATCAGCTAAATAAGCAGCTGCTGTAAACAGTGCAAGTTAGAAAGAATAAGCAAAAAAATAATTAATTATTCTTTCATAGTATGTTAGTTCATCTGGTTCCCTTTGCAATTTAAATTACTTAGCTAGTAAAATTATTTTTGTCATCAAAATACAAAGTGTGCCAGCAGTACTATTTCAGGAAGCAGGGCAATATTTCATTTGGGGAAATAAACCTTAGCTTACTGTTTTCTTACTATTTGATTGATTTCTTTTAGGTATTACTTAATTATGATTTCTTTTTTTTTCATTGAACAATGCAATGAGAGAAGAGAGCAAGATTTTAAACTAGGTAGAACCAACCATGTTTATGGCCTTATTAAAACATATAAAACCAATTGGTAAAAATAGTATTAAAGAGGTGAAAACAGAACAGACATTGTGAGGGAAAATAGAATAATTATGTTCAAAATTAGAATCAAACATTTAGTCTAGATGAGACTGGAATATATTTTGAGGAGGAAAGTGTTATTGATAAAAATGCTGAGTTTTTGTCTCGGCTCTGGCAGAGGTTTCCTTAGTGACCTTCAGGACATTGATTTGTGATCTGTGAAAAAGGTGTCATTGAACTTTCTCCCTGCCTGAGTTAATGGTTGTGCTGGTTTAGTTTGTGTTTCTGATGTTCAGATGGGAGCTGCTGTAAAATCGTTAATAAAATAAACCAGGAAATCAAATTTATGAAGCTTAAAAAGCTCAGAGAAGTGTGCAAGATACACCCTTTGAAAATGTTAGCAGGGACACAGGGCAGCTGTTGACCGTACAGTGTTGCTTGTGGAAGTGTCATACATCTGGGGATGTGGAGATGACCATCCAAAGTGCTTCCAGCTGCTTTTTCCTGTGAATTCTAGGAATGGAAAAACAGCCTTTTTCCCACACTGAGAAAGGAGAAGGATTTCAGTATTAATTGTATTTAGTGCTTAGTGAACACCATTCACTGACTTGTTCATCCAAGCAGTTGCTTTATATAATTTTCCTAATCTCTGCTGTGCTTTCTTACTTTAGAAGATATGAATTTATAAACATTTTAGTCCTGACTAGAAGGAGGTGCAGGGAGTAGTGGATTCCTTATCAAAGTAGGAATTCACAAAATGCAAAGTAGCCTCTACTCAAGAGTCTTAAAAAAGGTCAGACTGTTTGCAAAGTATTTTGAGATCCTGGGATGAAGGAAGATTTTTATGTTGAACTGAAGGGCTTTGTTATGCAATTCTTTCTGTACTGTCAAAAAAACCCCACCTCCATTTCATTATAGTTTTGGGATCATCTTGAGCATGGATGTGGATTTTGGGGTGAATGTTAACCTGTAGCTGACAAGTTCCTTTTCACAGCTGTCCAGAAGCAAGATCCAGTGAAGAACCCATGGAGGGAGGGGATGTGATGCTGTCCCTGCTCACAGGGCTCTGTCCCTCGTCATTTGCTCAAAGCTGTGCAAGGGGGAACCTTCCATCCCCTTCTTCCCCAGGAGAGCTCTGGCTGGGAGTGTGGCTGCAGGCTGGGTGGATGTGGGAGTGTGGCTGTAGGAAGGTGCAGTCAGCTTTCAGAAGCTCCACACTGCTCAAACTTTAGCTGTTTCACCCCAAAAGAACAGGTTGGGTGGAAATACCAAGCAGCTGCCAGTCAAACCAGCTACTTTAAGTGTCTGGATGGTTCCTTGTGCAGTTACACTCAGATAACCCCTGTGCCCTGAGAGAGGGTGCTGCTGTGGCTCTGCTGTAGCACTGACATCGTTAATGTCGCTGCTGTATTTGCTGGCAGGTATTCCCAGTGAGGTATTTCATTATTTCACACAACACACGTGCTCTGTGTGGTGTAAACAGCACAGAGCACAATTTAGGCTCAGTAGTCATGCCTTGGCTAACCTGAATTTTCTGGATGGGTTGCACTGTGCTTATACTCAGTGCGTTAGTTATAAAAAAATCATTACTATACAAGACACTGAAAATGCTCTGAATTCTCTTGGTGAAGATTCTTAAGGAACAAGCTTGATTCTGAGGTGTCCATTCAGCAGTAGGAAGTGATGCCTACATTCTGTGGAGCCATCAGAAATTAACTTTTTTTTTCATTCTGTAAGGCTTTGAAAAATGCAGATTATCCCATTTCCAAAAGTAAGAGTTATTTATCCTAAAGGGAAGGGAAGAAAATTTGCATATTTTGGGATAAGTCAATGGTTGAGCAAAGGGCTGAGAATAACCTGTGTTCTCCTTGTTTACTTTGATGACAAGTTGCTGTTTGTGGTCTCTGTGTCTCTTTGTGTATCCTGCAGGGCACATCAATAACCCAGTTTTTAGAATAATCTTCACGCCCTCCATGGAGCTGAACAGAGTCTGTAGGGACTCACCTCCTCCTGAGCATTTCAGTCCAGGTGTCTGAAGTCAGTGTTTGTCTGTGATATTGATCTTAAGCTCCCTTAAGCCTCGTGTGTTTTTTTAAATGGTAATTTGACCTGATGTGTTACCTGATGTTCCAAGGTGTTGATATCTGTTTGCATAAAGTGTTGCACTGATATTAGTCCTTAGCAGTACAAGGTGATGCTATCCAATGTAGTTGCAGCACCTTGGAAGTAAAAGCCAAATTTTAATTCATCCTGTGACCTCATTAATAATTTCAATATTGCACACAGGACTGCAAGTACTCAAGGGTTGAGCCTCTCTGTACCTGAAGGGATTGTACACTTTAAAAGTTAGTATGTTAAGAAATGTCTTATGGGAAGACTAGTAAAATATTATTGCAAATACTCTCACAGATGTTTTTGCTCTCAGAGTAGGGGAGGACAGGTTTTGGAATGCAGTGCTGAATGTCTTTGATTCTGTTACTTAAAGCAAGTCTTCTAAATTCTCAATAGGAAGCTGTCTCAGAAGGTAATTATACACTTACATTTCAGTAATTGTCTGATTCAGTTTCAAGTGTGATTGATTTGCATCCAGATGCCCTTATTTGCCACACTAATAACAAGAAGTAATTTATAATTTGATTCAGCTATCCATGGGTTTACAGAAATCTTACCCTCCAGCAAAAGCAAGATGAGGTTGGTCTGTTATGAGCCGTTGACACTAATAATTGAACACCCAGTTGATGGTACTCCTTTGATCTTTTGGAAGGATCTGAGGGATCTTTCAGCTTCACAGGCAGCTAATCATGTGCTGTAGACACCATATGTAGAACAAACTCAAGGCAAAATGTGTTCATTAATCCATATCTTGTACTCTGCTAATTTTCTGCGTGTGTGCAAGAAGTCTGCAGACACTGGTGGTGAGAATGAGATGTGTCAGCAAGAACACCAGGGCCTGGATTTGTTGTAGCATTTCTGTGGGTTTCTCAGTGGAAAATGTACTTGATGAGAGGGAAAGGAAATGTATTTGCTGAGGAAATGTTTTACATCTTCACACTCCTGGTGCTTTCATATTCCTGGTTCTGTGTTCAAGATCTAGGCAGTGGTCTCCCATTTTCAGGCACTTGGAACTGCATGAAAGCAGGACACTGGCTTAGAAAGTGTTACTGCCATTTAGTTCTCTAATGACCTTGAAAACATTCCAAAAATTACATAATTTTGCAGAGGAGAGATTAGGTAAGAGTTTGAAATAGGGGAAAACAAACTCAAAAAAAGGCAAAATGTCTTGCTTCAGCTGTGCTTGAGCGAGATAACCTCCGTAAGGCTTCCTTAATGGCATCTTGGTGTTTACAAGAGCACCACACTCTTGTGGATCTTTGATACTGATTTATTCTGTTCCATGAAACTAATGATTGCAGAATTCAGAATTCATGAGCATTTTATCATGGCCTGATGTGTGCCTCTATTCTGAGCTGTTTCAAGATAAGAGGTTCTGACACAAGCCTGAGTTTTCCTTTAAAAGGGGGATTTGTTCAGAACCAAAAATTTTGTCCGTTCAAAGTACTTTGTCAAAACAAAATAAATCCAGTAACTCTAAAACAGGGCAAAATTACTGATGTTAAAAAGATGAGATAGTTATAAGATGCATTTTTCTCCTGTCCAAAAGCCTTATTTGGACATGTTTCATCCTGGAATGAGAACAAGAAGGTGTTCAAAGTGAGAGGTTCAGCTGGAGGTGTGCTGTAACTTGCAGTAATTTACTGCAAGTTGTTCTTGCTCCTAATTTTCACTCCTTGTGGCAGAAGTTGTGGGTGCAACATCTGGTTATAACTAATTTTGATTTTTTGCATCTTTTGAAGGAGAAGCAAGATCTGCATAGCGAGGGAATTGAAATATCTGATTTTTACTTTGATTCTTACGGTAAAACAGTTCTGAAGGAGCTTTGCATTTGAAGTGCTGCTTCAATGCCTTTCAGAGAGTATCAAGCCCATAGAAACAGAATTTGTGCCAGTGGAAAACACTGGATTAATTCCAGTCAGACATCAGCTTAATTCTTCATTCATCATAGGGACATGGAAGAATCAAACATCAAACACATTATGGACAAACTGCATAAGATGAAATGTTCTTCTAGATGACTTAGAGGAACAACATGTTCTAGTAATTGGCTTTCTTGTATAATGAAGCTTTCTCAAGTTGAATACGTAATCTTCAAGTTACCAAAAAAAAAAAAAAAAAAGTGTCAAATAAGGCCTGGTTTAAGAGTTGTTGTTTTAACACTTTCCAAGAGAAAACATGATCTGGTGCAGTTTTCCCCAAGTCTTTGACTTTACATTGCCTGAGCCCCTTTGCCCTTTTAAAAATTGCTTTGGGAAAGTCTGTGAAAGCAGTTTGGGTGGCCAATGAGAATCCCTTCAGTGCCATATTGTTAATGGCAAAGCCAGCAGATTTCACCATTTGTGTTTCTCGTGTAGTTTAGGTCCTGGCTCCTTTCCCTCTGCCATAAATAAAGATAATCTGTGCTAGGAACAGGCATCAACTCAAGCAGACAGTTAATCACTTCAACAGCATGCACAATACTCGCTTATCAGGCAGAACTATCCCACCTCCCATCATGTTTTATCTGTTTGTGAAGAAAATGCCTTCCATAATTGTAATTGTGAAACCAAAATGAGTCATGGTGTGAGGTGTCAATAAGAAGATATTATGCAGCCAAGCTCCCTGTGTGTTGCGTGCAAATGGGTCACTCTGTTTTTGCCTTGTCAGGAAGGGTTTTGTTCATGATGGCTTCCCCTGGTGTCCTGAAGTTTATTAACCTGAGGAGAATTTCAAATTTGAGATGTCCCTTGTGAGAATAGGCTGCAGTCATTCCTCCCATTTTGGTTGGAAACTCCCTCGTTGTCTCTGGTATAAAAAGAAGCAGTCCAATCTGGGCTGAACGAGGAGGCAGGGCTCCATCTCCTGTAGATAACACTTGAAAAAGGGGTCTCAGTTAATATTTGCTGCCACCAAATGCAGTTTTCCTAGGTAGTCTTGGTGCAATATTACACCATTAATGATTTCCATAATTCAGACTTCTTCAAATTAGAATTATTAGATTATTTGTTTCACTGAATTTCTTGAACAAGTTGATTGCTTGGTGCTTCTGGCCATAATAGCTGAAGTGATTATCATCACTGATATCTTGGGGTGAAGGTGCTGTGTGTTACAGACTTTTAATTTAATTTCTTCCTTTGTGGAATAAATAGAGAAATATTTAGTGTATAAATTAAGGCTAAATTAAGCATATGTGTGTGAGTACAACAGGGTATAGTTCACATGTAGCAGCTGGAGCTTGTTTTTGTGCCTCATGCAGGAGGCTTCACAACAACATTCTAAGAAAGGCTGTCAGAGTAATTTTTTCCCCACTGTGCCTATGTTCTGTGGCTGCATCTGCAGCCTTTGAGTTATGTCTGTTCTATTTCAGCTGCACTCTCTGAATTCTCTGGATGATGGAGCTGTCCAATTTTAACTCTTTTAGTAGTTGAACTGTTCTCTTGCAGGTGAGGTAACAGATGTAAACCTTTTACACCACTCATCGAAGTCTTCAAGATTCTTTACTGTAAATACTGATTTTATGAAAGCTTTCTGTGATCTCTGGCATTTTAGAGATTTTAGAGATTACAAAAGGACATATTTATAGCAGCACAAACTCAAGTATGTGATGGCATTCAGAAGAATGGAAGAAAACGAAGTGTTGCCACTTCTCCCCTTTTCATTTGAAGTCTTTGTATTTCCCTCTTTATTTTTTGTCTTGCATTAATGTAAACTTGAACTTTTACATTCATGGATAATTTGTTGAATGCATTCCTGTTTGTGCAGGTGTGTACAAGGCTGGATTGTGCTTTAGCCTCGTGAGGTTGCAGCAGCTGTTTTAACGTGCTCACAAAATTTCACGGAGTATAAAGTTCCAGTTTTAAAGACTCCAGTGTTACCAATTCCTGTCATGAATCTGATGGCCCTGGGGGGTCTTTTCCAACCTAAATGATTCCATGATTTTTAGTCCTTAAAAATGCTCATCTGAGACTCAGGTTTGTACTTTTTCCATCTGTGAGGTATCTCCTCTCTGACCTCTGTCGGTTAAATCCAGGGTTTTGCATGGAATTCTGTTGTCAGAAGGGACACAGTGGTGGCAGCTCCTCAGCTCCTTCCAGCTGGACTTGGAGTCAGGGAAGATGTGTGAAGGGTGATAGAAGAGGTAAGAGTGGGGTGCAAAGAATCCTCCCAGAACTGTAAAACTGAGGCAGGGCTCAGGACTGAACCTGCAGCAGTTCTGCAAAACAGCATTCAGTAGGAACCTCGCCTGGATTAGCACCTCACTGCTGCTTTGTCCATAAATTCTAGCTCAGTGTGCCTCTGCTGCAATGCAGGTACAGTTCGTGCCACACTGAAGATCTTGGATTTGAGACTTGTTTTGATGGCAAGTTGGTTCAAGTTTGAACAATCTGTGCCTTCAACAAAGGAGTAGGAAAAGCCTCACCTTCAGAATTTTGAAACTCTTGTCATTTAAAAAATTTATTTATCTTCAGTAATTGTGCTCGGATTTATCAATGCTGAAATTTTGTTTTTGATAACAGATATGAACCAAGTGAGGATATTAACAGCAGATAAAGTAGATAGAAGAGGATTATCTTGTGTGTAGAAAATACTTTGTGAATCACAACACTGAGGCCAGGTGTGTCAGAGTAACAATTGGCCATGGGCAAAATCTTCATACAACAATGTTTTTATTCATGCTTTTGGCATGATTCCTGTGGATTATTAATATCTTCTTTCCTTGTCTTTCTGTGTAAAAGCATTTTTTCCTCACCTGTGTCTGCCCATTTACATATGCAGACATTTCTTACATTTCTCTGATTCAGAGATATGCTGACACCTTTCTGATGAGCCCTCCAGTCTCCACTGCCCACTTTGAATTTGCTCAGCTGGGCAAATTCCTACTTTTTCTTATTCTCCAGAGAAATTCTGTATCAGCATCTACAACACAACTGTCTGCTGGCCTTTGTTGAGATGTCTGTAGGTGTTATTTGAAGGGGTGCAGCCAATGTCTGCTCCAAAAGTGATTCTTCAAAATACCATCCCGGAGTGTTTGGGCACAGGACTGAGAGCCACAATCCAGGAGTTCTCAGCTGGCATTTTTCACTAAAGAGAAGGTGAATCTCTCTGCTTCAGTTCATTGATGTGTTCTGTGGGAATGGTATTTACATCTCGGAGCATTTATGACAGTAAGTGCTTAAATATTCTGGTGGAAAGAAGAGCCATGGAAAGAGAGATTGTGCCAGCAGAGTTTTTCTTCAAAATACCTCTTTCTTTATTTTCTGCTGAAGGGTCAGGTATCTAGAGGTACTTAATTCTTTCTCAATTTTCCGAATGTATCTGGGTGCCTCATTTCCATTTGCTAATTTCAATGTGACTGAGGGGACAGGAGACTGAGGATGAATCAGTTATCAGCAGGTAAACATATGAAGGGAGAATTATACTCCTAAGGATAAAAAAATATTCCATATAAATTTTTTTAATTTAATTTGAATTTTACTAGTTAAGTTTGATCAATATCTACTGATTTGTCTCAGTACTTCCTGTGGTCCAGTTTTAAGAGCTGCTTGGAAAACTCCCCACCTGTCTCTGCTACAGTCATTGAGCGGCTTTCTCTGGGACCATCTCCATTATTTAGCACATCTCATTTTCAAGCTGCATTATTTTATCAAATGTAGTGGTAACCAACTCTTCTTTGTAACTAGGTATAATGGTAAGAACTTTTAAACTTTAAACTTTTAAATGACATTGAAGTTCTTATTTTATCAGCACAAAGATGTGTTTGACGTGATCTTTTACTTTCTTTAAAAAATTACTTCTAGGGTCTTTTAAATCCTAGCTTCAGTCCATAAATTTGACTGTAGGCTAAAATTGAAAAAACATAATATTTAACAGGTAACATAAAATCCTTAAGAATTGGATATGTTCTCTCCTTTAAAATGTTAGAACTCAGAAAAAGGGAATCAAACCCACATATGAGCTCATTCTTAAAAGTAATTGAGAACTAAAAGCCTCCTTGGATACTCATGTGTATCCTTTTAAAATTGATAGAAACAGTCTGAGAACTTTCCTGGGAGCACATGCCTGGAATAGCTCTCAGGCATGAGCTATTTAATAAAATTCCAGCCTGTTAGAATAGAACTGCTGTAACCTGGAACACCTTTATGCTATTTCAGAGCACTGCCAATGTGTTTACAGAATTTTTTGCCCCTCAGTTAAATGTGTGGTTCAGTGGTGAGCAAAAGTAGCTCCCTTCTGGTGCCCATTTGCATCCCATATTTCAACTCAGTTCCTGGAGACATTTGTTCACTGCTGAATTCCTATCCTGACTTGCATCCCTAACAGAGAGATAAAAGCTCTACCACGTTATAGAGAATGGGTTAAGAATTGTAATGGGTTATTAATTTTAATAACTGTGTTCTGAATCTGCCCATATATGTAGATATAAATATCAAAACCCCAGAAATCCCATGGACAAGACACAGAACCTGTCTGCCATCTGACATTTTTGACAAGCTCTCCAGAATTAATCTGTCTAGGAGCTACAGTGCTCAGCTTAATTATGGAAAGGCTGCATCTGTGTTCAAAGCTGTTGAGAGAGAAAGAAGAAAGTAAAAATGTCCACTAGGTTTGATTAACTGCTTTCAGGCTGATGAATAAAGACAGATGGTTACTAGTTATTTTTCCTTAATGGATTTTGGAGCTCCATTTGGTGGATGAATTAGTGTTATAGGTCCCAAATCTGCCTTTGAAGGTACGCCTGCCTAACCCTTAGTGATTCCAGCAAAGTTTGCGTGCCTCCAAGAGAGACGTTTGCCCTGAGGCTATTGTATATATTGTTTAAAAAACAGTTTTGAAATTAAAAAATAAAAGTGAAGTGATAATTTACAGTGTTAATAAAACAAGTTAGGAGCTCTGCACAGCTCAGGAAGGGATCCCTTACAAGGGATGATTACTTTGAAGTGCCTGTGCAGAATTATCTCCATAGAATCTGTGCCTGTTTGGGAATAACCTCCACCTGGAGCCTGACAATGTTTTAAAACCGACTTTAAAACTTGGAGAAGTTAATTTTAAGTTGCACTTGGTAGTTGTGTCACCTGGAAAGTAGAAATAAATAGTTTTATGATGTAGGTTCATTTGCATGAGTCGATTATCGTATCTCAGATCCAGGTGGGGAAGGTCTTTAAGGCAGGCTCTAATTCTGCAGGTGTGCATGTTTAAAAACATGGCTGTGAATATTTCTTTCTTTACTTGCATGCGAATATCTGTTTATTTTTAAGAATGTGCATAAGTGTCTGTGAGTTTGGGCTCTCAGGGAACATTTAGGCCTAATAGGTCTCAGGACTGTCATTCAGCAAACCTATTAAATCATCTGTATAGTTTTATGAGTGGATAGTCATGGTGATTTTAATGGGGTTAAATTTGCTTATATCCAAACAGTTTTTGAGTCAGGGTAAAGGTTACTGCATGATAAAAAAAATGTTTAAGATGGGCAATGTAATAAAGGGAAGCAAACCACCAAAAAATTACATTCGATACACAGATTTCCCACAGTCAGTGGATTGCCCAGAGAAAAAACACCATTTTGCTAAAATGCTGCCTGCCACAGAGCCATCAACCCCCTCCAGATCCTAAAAGGGACCTTGAGGGGTTGTTTGTCCCCCTGATCCATGGCAGGATCATCTGTCATTGAGTCACTCCTGACAATGTTTGACTTGCAGCCGTTTACAAGCAGCACAAAAATGGCTGAAAAACGGCAGGAATGGGAACGTCCTTCAGATCTCAGCACTGAAGGGGAAATCGGGGACATCCAGGACGTAGCATTCAATCACAGCAATAATGTAAGTCATGGATTTCACACAGGGTGAGGTCACAACTCCTCAACTGGGAAAATACATGGCTTCAGCCTCTGGAAGCGAGGGGCTTGTCCTTCAAGTGACAGCAAACAGAGTGCGCTGAGGGCAGGTGACACTTTGTCATGGCTGATTGCTTAATGCTTTTTTGAGTCATGGCTCATTTTTCATCTCATTTTGCTTTGGCTTTCATTTCAAAGGCTGGCTGATGTAACTCCAAGGAAAATCTAAAAATAAGCAAATTCCGCTGGTGAGATGCGGAGATGTTTTTAAGAGTTTGCAGGTGGAGGGAAGGCACGTGGCAGATGTGTGTAGTCAGTAACCCAAATGACAACAGGGAGATGCTGCCACCCATTTCCTTTTATCCCCGTGGCAGAGTCCATGCTCAAAGCTCAGATGTGTTCTGGGGCTCTAAGTCATGTGTGATTAATTTTTAATGTGAATCTAAAGTGAATTAAAAGTTTTGGTGATGTTGTAAATTCCCCCACTCCGAAGGGACTCTTTGAGACAGTTTCTCTATTTGCCCACACGTGCTTTCATCAGACTTTTGGTTACCATGCTTGCCTAATTTTCTGGTTTACCTCTATATTTACATTGCTATTTATGAATTTAAGCTCACCAAAATTATGTGGCTTTTGCACAGATAATACCTAAATGTTTGAAAACGTTTTGTGGTCTAATACCAAGATGTAATGGAAAAGGCTGGATGTAAACCAGATGTGTCTCCAACCTGCCAATGTTTGAAGACATGCAGGAGGAACAGTTACAGAAAAATGATGCAAAGTGTGGTTTTTTATCTGATGTAGATATGGTTGGTATGGCTTGTGGTTAGGGCAGAGCATCAGAAGTAATGCAGGCAAAACTGCATTTGCTTTTCAGGAAGCACCTGCAAAGAAACGATCAGGCTGTGGGCTATGAAAATGTGGAAATCCTTTGTGTTCTGAGCACGGAGATGCTGAGGTGCTTCAGAGAGGCAAAGCTGCAGAGAAGGGAAGGGAATAGGGAGATACAATAAAAATCTGGTTGGGAAAACAGACTAAACTTCCTGTTGAGAGTACAGCTTATGTCTTTATTTCTCATTTATTGGGGCAGCACTATGCTGTGCTCTATCCTAGGCAGGGCTGGGATGTTACTCTGAATATACCAGAGGAAATTTTAGGGAACAGTCTGTGCTGTCAGAGAAGTGCACTAAGATAAAGTGGTATCTTTGCTTCTCTCACAGTGATGGATCTCTGAAAACCATTTTGTGTTACTGGATGACAGAAGAAAAAAAGCCAAGGAAGTGTAAATTCTCATGAGGATAACCTGGAGATGATTCTTGGCTAACTTCCTTAAGAGTGCCTAATTGCCTTTAGGTTTCTGATTCTGTCCTCTTCTTGGAAAATAATCACAATTGGGTTGATAAAAATTCCTTATTTTGGAAAGAGTGCAATCCCCTTTTAGCTCTTCCTGAAAGCCCAGAGATACATGGATGTCTGGAGAGTTTGGGGAGAAAACCTCCCTTGCAAATACAAAGGAGTGCTCATAATTTTAATGATTTCTCTGATGTTTTGTCTATTGCAGAAAATTTACAAACGGTGATTAAAGTTCTTGTAAATACTGAAGCAGAACTTACAGCCCTTGGCTTCATTTACAGGTCCAAATTTGGCATCAGTACAGACATTCTTCACTCTGAGGTTCTTTCTTACATTTGTCAAAATAACAGGAGATGTAGCTGAGGAAATTGTTGTTGCTGGTGTTATTATTATTGTCTTTTGTAAGTATTGAATTTTGAGGAATGATGTGCTGCAGTTTTTTGTTCGCCGCCAAGAGATGATCTTCAGGATCTATTGTCTATCTCTGAATTTGCAATATTTACCATTATTATATTTCTAATAACAAGATCTCCTATAGCTTAGAGATAAAAGATATTTCTTACTTTTCTTTAATAGGTATACACTTTATTTGACAGGAATTATTTTCCCTAAGGATTTAATAAATAAACAGTTTGAAGAAAAAGGAGAGGTTGCACAGCTTTATTTTCATTCGTACATAATCCTTTTTGGCTTTAATTCAGTTCATGCCTGTGAGTTCAGAGATCTTAATTCACAAAGGTACTTGGCTGCATTCTAGGTTTAGGCAGAGCAATGGTTTTGTTGTCTTTATTGGGACAATTCATGTGTTTCAGCTGAGTGCATGAAGGCTGAACAGGCTGAAAGAGGAGGATTATCGCAACCTTTGTATAGGAACTCTACAGAATTTATAAGAGGAAAATCTGTTTGCTCAAATGAATTTTGTTTATGGAAGTTCAACAGTTTCTGCATCCGTGACTGAGAGCCTGACAAGTGTTCATGTAGCCATTAAGTCCACCAAAATCCAGATTTCTGAAGCTATTTATGTTCACTCAGAAGCTGCAACAATAAAATTAAGTAATTTCTATTTTTTTTCCCTGCTTCTATATGTACTTACTAGAATATTGTTTTTGTCTTTCTTAATGACTCATTTGTTAAAACACATTCCAACCTGTTTTATGCTGAAATTATTTTCCAGGAAAAGCTTCGTGTACCAGAACCTCCCCACAAAACCTGAAATGCGGAGTCCTGACCCAAGCCACAAAAGAACAAGAAGCACAGGGAGCAGGAGCTCTCAGCAGCCACAACTGGAAAAGGCTGAATCAGCAGGCAGAACAGAAAAAAATACTAAATTGAAGAGTTCAGTGGGAAATCATAACCTGAAATGAAAAACAGATCTGCGACTAGCAGAGAAAGCTGAGATTGGATGTGTAACAAAAGTGCTTCATGCTTCTAGACAGTGTAATTGATGTTCCACCTGGGGCAGAGGAGTATCAGTTGTAGCCAGTTGGGACAGCAGCTATTGGATATGACATGTGGTACTTCTGGCTGAAGGGAAGATGCTGAAAGGGGAAAATACTGACTGGTAAATTACTGGAAAGTGCAAAGAAAGCCCATGGGAAAAGTGGCTAAAGAATTGGAAAAACAATGGAGGATGAGATAACAGAGACATGTCTGAAAACCTCATGGTTGAACTGGAAACTTCTACTATGCTGGAAAGGCACAGAGGCTTAAAAAAATTATAAACATCAGGAAAATCACTGAACTCAAATGGGAGCCATGAAAAGCAAAGACAGAAGAAAGCTCATTACCAAGGCAGAAGCAAGAAAGGCTTGGTGGTGAGTTTCAAAGAAGTTGCGACCAGGCTCAGCTTCACCATATTTCAAAGGAACTGGAGAGCCTCAACCTTTCTTCTGGCTTTTTTTTTGGTGTTAAGAACAGCAATCAAAAGCACAGAATGCATCCATCATGCTGAAAACCATAGAGTCAGCACAGTATGACAGGACAAAAGCTTCAAGAAATGGGAAGAAGTAACTGAATGTCTGTGAAGAGGTGATTTAGCCCCCAGAATGGGAGTGTGGAGGCAACAGCTTGATGTCTGTGATGAAGGTCCCGCACACTGGAGGGGTGTCCTTGCTTAGTCCTGGGGACAATGTTCTGCAGGGATGCTACAGCAGGTGAAAGGTGCTGTGAGTGTAGGATTTGAAGGAAGACAAGCTGAATTTTTAGAGACTGGCTGTTCATGTTGCCCATTACCATGGAGTGGCTGCTCTCCAGAAAAGCCATCTTCTTTTGCCATTGAATGATTGACTTTCCAGAGTCACTCATCATGAAGAGATTTAGATGGTGGCGCACGTGTGAGACCTGCAAAGTCCCCAGGGGAGACATCAGGAACAGGCACAGAGATCAAGGTGCTCAGAGAGGGTGAGCAGTGGCACTGCTGCCAGGAGGATGCTGAGGATCATTTCTGTGCTGCTGTTTGCCCCTGGCATGGACTGACTGTGGATTTGGGGTCCAGACTTTAGTGCAGCTCTCTAGCTTGCTATGGTATAAAGGGACAGGGCACTGAGTTATTGTGAGGTGGCTCTGAAAAGCCATCCCTCTTCTCTTGGAAGAAAGAACTGTCCTGGCAAGGGTAGGGTGAGCTTAGCCCCAGATCAATTAACTTAAATCCATTTTTGTTGTAACACAGATGTCATGGTGATGTAAAATCCTGAAAGTTTGGAGGAGCCTTCCTTTTTCCAGGAAACTATAAGAAGAAGGTGAGATAAGGGTGTATATTCATAGCATGGCACAGAGAAAGAGCAAACAATGCAAACTCAGTTGCAATCCTGGGTTACTATACAGCTTTTAGAGCTGGAGACATCTCAAAGGGGTAAAGAGGAAAGTAGGTGTCTTTTCGAGATGAGTAGTTGGCGCAGGATGATAAAACTTATCTTGTGGTAAAATTGTGCTGAAAATCCTCAAGCAGCAATCTGTCATTGCTGGTGTCAGAGAAAGTGCAGAGGCTTTGTGAAGTGGGTACTCCACACTAGCATTTTCCAGCCAGTTTTAGGTCATAACCTCCTTTCTGGTGTGTGTGACCTATGCATTTACGTGGAATTTTATTCATCCACCAGGGTGAACACATGGTCAACTTCTCATTAAAAGAAGCCCTCAGTGGTTGTATTTTGTATTAAAATGCTAAACTGAGCATTGGTTCAGAGTCAGTCCCTCAGCTGTTGTGCAGGGGTTGGGTGCAGGCAGGTGTTGTGTCCGTGCACCACGGTGGGTGGGTGTGTAAGGAATGCGTGTGGCACCCCCAGCTTTCCAAATATCCCCCACCCTGCCAGCTGTGTCTGAGGGAGGGGCTGTGCACGAGCACAAAACACATTCCAGTGGGGGCCGTGGTAGGGGAGACAGGAGCAGAGGGGGAATCTCATGGAGCCACCAGGCATGGTGGCCACCCCGGCGTGGCTCCTTGCCCTCCTCTGCCTCATCCCCACAGGCTGAGGGGAGCCAGGGCAAACATCAGGCTGGAGGTGATCACTCCTGCCCCTCATCCCGCTCCGGAAAAGCTCCATCTTGCTGTAGCCTCAAGTGTGAGATCTCATGCTCTAAATGCCAGCACATTTGTGGTCATCTAAATCGTGTGACAAAGACCAGTGACAGAGAGAGTGAAATTCTCCAGGAAAATATTTAAGAAGACGTCTTTATGGACAGCAAGGTATAGCTGACCTCAAGAGCAGCGTGCTAATAAAAGCAGAAGCAGCAAATGGCAAAGAGAAGTGAAAATATTTTTCCTTTTGTGCACTGGTGGGAGGATGGGTGGATGAGTGTTCACAAGAATAATGAATGATGAGCAAACCTTGAGGGTGATGTTCCTTCATCTCTGATGTAAAGTACCTGCAGAGGTATGTAAACATTTTCATTGGCTGGAAAAGTGTATATTCAACAGATCTGTAATCCCTTAAAACCCCAAAGGCATAATGAAATGGGAATGTGCTCTGTTTCATGTCAGGTTTGCACCATGAGCTTCAATTTTTCGCGTCTGAAATCAGATAGATCAGCACCAGGTTGTCTTGGAAAACCAGCTACATCATGTTAGCTGGGTCTGTGGTAATGAAGGCTTGTACCTCAAATCAGTCACCAGGGATTTTTAAACGGGGTTAAATCTGCATGGCTAATTTGTTTCTCAATCCCTTTAGCTGGCTGGCTTTTAATTTTTCTTTTCTTTTTCTTTAAATAACTTTCAGAACATAGCACAATAGGAATTAAATCTCTTTAATGTATTTAATTGATCACTCCCCCCCTGCCCCAACTTGCTGTGGCTATCAAGCCAATGATTAATACTGTCAAAATCAAGGGGAATGTCATCAGTGGAGGTCAGCTGAGGACTCGATCTCAGGTGTGCCCTTTGTATTCAGCTAACGAAGTGCCCCTCATGGCAAACCAACAATCACCTGTCCCCGGGCTCCAGCACCCCTGAATGTCAATTTACTGAGTGTGGAGTAGGTAAATTGGCAAAGGTGGGCACTAAAGCAGAGAAGGTATTTTGGGGCTTTTTGTTGAAAGATGAGGGTTATCCATATGCAATAAAGCCCAAGACAGTTTGTGTTCCAGAGATTAAACAACCCTGGCCTGACTCATTTTTGTCACTGCCCGTCAAAAACCAGTTCCGCTGAAACTACACCCTAAGTTTTTTCAGCAGGAAAGCCTAGCTATTTCTCATAAAGGAAACAGTTCCTTTTCTCACTGTCTAGGAAAGTGTGCTTTAAAGATATAAAAAAAAATATAGCAGTTAATCTTTTCCTGGAGCCAGCGCTTGCTACATCGTGTCCATTCCCGGTGCTGTCAATCATTATCCAGCCAGCACATTGTTCAGAAGGTGGAGCTGTCAGGCAGAAGGAATGAAAGGTAAGGAGAGGAAGGCTCCTGCTCCTTGCTGATGCCAGGGGTGAGTGAGATTATGTCAAACCTTCAAAGAGAGTCCCCTTTCTCTGCCCCACCCCCTGCTCCTATATAACACACACTGCCTTTAGCAATACCTGCTTGCACCCAGCCGCCGGTGGGGCGTGAGTGCCGGCTCTCCCCCTGCCGATGGATGCTCCGGCCAGCAGCCCCCTTGGCTGGCTCTGCGCAGGTGTCACCTCGCTGTTTGGGGTCACCACGCTTTTCGGGCTCTGCACGGCCCAGAGGAGCCGGCTGGGCAAAGCAAAGGTGCTGCTCTGGAGCCTGCTGCCCGCCGTGCTGAGTGTGGCCACGCTGGGGGCTGGCGGGGGGCTGGGGGTGTTCGTGGCCATGTGCCTCGTCTGCTCCGTGTGCCTGGGGGACAGGGACCTGCTGCCCGTGGGTGACAGAGCCGTGCTCATCACAGGTAAGCTGCGCAGAGACAAACAGAACTGCCTTTTCTCACAAGTGGGCTGGAAAACTTCCTGTCCTCGGGTTAGTGCATGCTTGTGAGAGCTCCTTTTATCCTTTCTTTTTCTGCTTGTTTTATTTGCTTTGGCAGAGATGGGGTTTTTTTTCCAGGTAAATGAGTGCTCTGAAATTAAGTGGAAAAGCATCTTAATAGATGCTATTATTTTTTAGTGTCTCATTTAATCTTTACAAGTAGCTTTTTAGACATACTTGTGAAATTAACTGGTGCAAGAAGCATAAGAATACTTATGATGGTCTAATTTTTTAGGAGAGGCAGTAATTCCCGGGAGCCCTCGGAACACTAAATTCATACATTACTTTTGTTTACTTGAATTAGCTGTGCTGGTTATGGATGTACAGTTGTCTTTCGGGGGTGTGTGTGTACACAGAGCACACTGTGTCTGTCATGCACATATTTCAAGACACTGGTTTGGTGCCATCTCTTTGAAACACTCTGTGGAATCATTTAGGAGGGAGTAATTCCCTTCACTAGCAGGGAAAGTTCAGAGCTAATTAATTCAGTCTCTATTACCATTCTGATCTACTCAAGACCCACTTTTATTTTGCAGGGATGGCGTTTTTGTAGTTTTATGGCTTTTCTCCTGTTTCCTCTAAAACTTTAGGTGTTGTTTATTTAGATGTTGCTTATTTCTGTTAATCAAGCCTTTAAACTGGAGTCCCTGCCTACTGCTTCTTGCACTTTTAATTTGCTGGGTTTTGTTTTATTTTCTGTGGGTTTTTTTTTTCCCCTCTGGAATGCTGAATTAAGTTGCTTTGGTTTATGTAGCAGTTTCTAGCAGAATTTCATTTTGTTTTATAGGGACACCTGGAAATAATTTAGATTTGCCTGGCAAGCTTTAATACAGGGATTAAGTACAAAAGTTGTGAGAGGAGAAGATCAGCAGCAAGTTTTCCCCTAGCAGTTTATCTGCCAGCTGGGTTTCTCCCTGCAGGTGTGTTGGATGAAGATGGATTTTGGTGTGGAGAGTAGGGAGCGATCCTTTCCCACCCCTGCAGACTCTGGGGATGTGCTTGCACTTGGGCATCTCCTTGTTCTTTGTAAGACTGCAGATCTTCAGGAAAAAGCACTCTCTGGGAGCTGATCTGCCCTGGAGTCTGAATTAGAGCAATATGGGGGAGTGAGGAACATTTGGGTATGTCCACTAAGGGAATGGGCATTCCTTGTACCTGTGCTGCAATTGTCCTGAAGAAATGCAAGTTTGGGCATCTCTGACAGGTGATTAATTTGAAGAGGCTCTTCTTTGTCTTTATTGGAATCCTCTGCAATCCATCAAACCCTCCAGCAACTGAAACAGAAGTTTTACTCAACATGTATCTTGGTTAAATTGCTCTGACTGTGCTATTCTTCCCCCTACCAACTACAGGATGTGTGTTCCTGTGCATTTGCAGGTGCAAGGTGCCTTTAAGCAGATTTTGGTGTCATTTTCTCCAGTTTAGACAAGACCTCAGGCGGGCAATTCATGGAAAGCATTGATTTTAATTAGTTTTTCTTTTTCCTTCTGCCTTTCAGCCTGCAGGGTCCTGTGTCCTGAGCAGCTGCCACGTATTCCTCGTGAGCCTTTGGCCAGAGGCTGGAGCAAGCTCTGCTGCTCTCCCTGGATTCTGTCACACATTGTTCTGATCCTCTTTGGGTGTTCCTTGTACCAGTGCTGCTCTGCATTATTTATTTAAGCCAGCAGCTCACTGGAGTACCAGGATAAGGGATAAACTGTGGTCAGAATGGTTTTTCCCATGGATAACTGTGGGCATGTGAGCAGGCTCAAAGCCATTGCTGAACCTCTGCTGTGGATCCTCTTGCTGGGAGCAAGAGCTCCAATCTCCTTAAACAGAAGCTCCTGGCATGCAAACACTTTTGTGGTAAAAGCAATAGCCACTTTCCCTAAAATTTAAATTACTGCCAAGATCTGAAGTAACAGGGGTTGTAAAATTCTGTCCCTGGTTATTCTGTGTGCAGTGGGAGGAATTTCTCCAGTTAATTTGGTCTTTCTGTTCTTGGGGAGTGATTTTGGTGCGTGTTCAGCATGAGTTAATTGTAAATTCTCAGTGAGGGGTCAGTCACAGTCAGCAGTGACTGCTTGCCTTAAAATAAGTCTTGTAAACCAGAAATCATTTTTGGTGTAGAAGAGTGTAACTGGGAGGAAGTTGTGGTATCTTTTTTTTTTGTTTTATTTTTCTGTTTGTTTTGTTTTGGTTTTTTTGGTGGTTTTTTTGGGTTTTTTTTTTCCCTCTATGGAGACTCTAAATTCTAGGAGTTGGAAGAGTAAAGTTTCTCTGGACTTCAATAACAGGTCTGAAACTCAAATCATGGTTTTTTTGGAATAAAAAGCCAGGGACAAACCCAACATCAGGCAACGATAAAAACAACTTTTATTGCTTTCTTGGGATTGCTATGCCCACCTCAAGTTCAAGCTGCTTTGTATTCTGCCCATTTCCAAGTTAAAGCTGCCTCATAAAACTTAGGTAATATGTAGCTGTGTGCTTGCTGGAAATGATGGAAGAGGAAAGATTTGATCTAAAAGTAGGGTTTTTCACTAGAAGAAAAAAATAAGGAAAGTCACCCCACCCCCTAACTTAGAAATCTGTCGTGTCTGGGATATTTGCAGGCTTCTTCATGTCTCTTTAGGGAATTCAAAGAATGCAGGTTTGTTCTGTCAGGTCAGGACTGGAGTAGCTCAATGTGATATTTGTAGTGCTCTGGTGCCTTTTCAGCAAATTGCAGACTTCAAAAAATACCAAAATGCTGTGGATTTTTTTTCTTCCTAGGAATTAAATAGAGCATGAGTAATTCTTTTCTACTTTTTCAAAATGCACTGATTGATCCAGACATTTAGTACGTGTTTTCTTCAAGCCACCTGGAATTAATGCTTTTCACCTTTCAGGACTAAAGCCCCAGTTAAGACAAAATCTAGAAAAGAGGATCTAACATGATTATCATGAGTCTCTTTGGCAGTCAAGTTCTGTTTGCTACATATTTTGAATGTAGGAGCAGAGCTGTGAATAATTCTGGTATCTTTTTTGGTGTGCCAAAATCATGGACTAACCCTCAGAAGTATAGGGTTAGTAGGGTTGAGGAGGGAGTATTGCAGCTCTTTCACAAACAAGAAAATAGTGAAATGTATGGCAGGAGTTCCAGTCCTTTGTCTCACATTCAGATTTCCAGGGTTTGGAGACTGAACATTGGTGTGGTCAATTGTTATTGCAGGAGGTCCTGGATCCTGATGCACAGCAGCACCCAGGAGCTTTCTCTGCTGTAGTTACAGTGGAGTATCACGTGGAGTATTGTGGAACAAGTTGATACTTTACAGTGTAAAAACTGTATTAGGTTATTAAACTCCTAATTTTCCTCCTAACCTTGTCCTCTGCAAAGCTCCTGAAGCACAGCCCCTATAAACCCTGTCACAATCTGTGTCACTGCCCTGCGAGGCCTGGAGGGGACACGGGTGATGTGTTTCTTTCCTTGTGGAGTCAGTTGCACTGTAGGTGGGAAGCATGGAAACCAGAATTTTAAAATGGAGAGAAACCACTTAAAATGAACTTATAATACTTGGGGATGTTGGTTGATGTGAAACTGAATGTGACCAGCACTGGGTGCTGGCAGCCCAGACATCCACCTGTGTCCTGGGCTCCTTCCCAAACCACGAGGGCAGCAGGGGAGGGGGGGATTCTGCCATGAACCTGCTGAAGTGGGTCCGGAGAAGGCTACAGGAATGATCAGAGGACTTGGACCTGTGAATACAGATGTAGAGAGCTGGGATGGCTCCGGGGAGACCTCAGAGCCCCTTCCAGTGCATAAAGGGGCTCCAAGAGAGCTGGAGAAGGACTTTGCATAAAGGCATGAAGTGACAGGACAAGGGGGGAATGGCTTCAAATGAAAAGACAGCAGGTTTGGATCAGATATTAGGAAGAAATTCTTCCTTGTGAGGGCGGGGAGACCCTGGCACAGGTGCCCAGAGAAGCTGTGGCTGCCCCTGGATCCCTGAAGATCCCAAGGCCGGGTTGGACAGGGTTTGGAGCAACCTGGGGTAGTGGAAGGTGTCCCTACTGGTGGCAGGAGGTTGGAATTGGGATGATCTTCCAGGTCCTTTCCAACCCAAACCATTCTCTATTTTATTCTGTAGCAGCAGCAAAACACTCTGTTACAGGGAGAGACTCGTGAACCAAATTATTTGTTAAATATCCTTCACTGGTACCTGATGGGAAGAACTACACAATTGTGATATTTGCTTGAATATTGCTTCCTGCAGCTGCTTGGTCATTACTTTATGCAGACAAAATTTGTGAGTAAGTTTGAAAGAGGATAGAGAGGATAAGAGACATTCTGATGCAAATTTGCATGAATTCAATAGCTGACTTAGCACAAAAATGTCATTTGGAAGCTTTCTTAGGTTCTGAAAGTTTTGGAATGCTTTGCAGGTAAAGCAACAGTTGTTTAGTTTTGGCTTGGTTACAGTCTGGAGTAAAATGTGCTTATCTGAGGGATCTGCGTGGTGGATGTGTGAATGAAATAATACTACTTCTTGGAAGGAGGAAATAGAATCCAAGAATTTGAATTAGAAAGCCCTATAATTCCTTTGCCCATTGGAGATTTCAAATTAAAACATTAGTGTGGCTTTTTTTGCTCTTTGCTTTTTTCTCTTAGATACTTTTGTTATCAGGTTTCTGTCTGAATATTTGTATAAAACCAATGTAGGGCTTTATTTATTCTCTATGTATAAAGTCAGAACATCTGCCAGTGGTGAAGGGTGAGCTGATTCCACCAGTTCTGAGTCAGGAGAACATGGCCTGTCAATCTTTGAGGAACATTTTAAAGGTCCAGCTCCTCAAACTTCTGAACCTTACTTTCTACTTACATATGTATTTCAGGGACTTTGTTATCATATTTTTGTTTATTTTTGCATGGCTTTCCAATGTGTGTATTTACTTTATTTTTTTTAAAATTATGGTGCAGGACAGACCTACTTCCCATGTTTTTTTTATGCTTTCAGGAAGCGACACTGGCATTGGGCACGCACTGGCTAAATACCTGGACAGCTTGGGTTTTGTTGTGTTTGCTGGGGTTCTGAACAAGGATGGCCCTGGAGCTGAGGAGCTGCGGCGTGCCTGCTCGCAGAGACTCTCTGTGCTGCAGCTGGATATCACCAATCCCACTCAGGTCAAGGAGGCCTATCTGACAGTCTCAGAGAAGCTGCAAAATGCAGGTACAGCTCTTTCCTCCCCCCTTTATAAAGGAAGTCCTGGTGTAGCAGCTTAGCAGATGCATCTCTTCCCTGCTGGCTGCACCCAGCTTGGGTGTGTAGGACATTTCCAGAGCAGTCAGGGTGTTTCCATCCATGACTTCTGTTGTCTGGGCTATGGGAAGGTGGCAGTGGCAGATCAAGGTGTGGGGAATGTGCACCTGCAGCTGCAGATCATCTCTGTTTTGCTCTGGAGTCACCATCCAGCTCGCTGGTGTAATCCTTACGGAGTTGTTTTCCTGGTGAGTTGCAGCCTTTGCTTTCTCCTCTTCCCAGGGCTCTGGGGTGTCGTGAACAACGCAGGAATCCTGGGCTTCCCTGCTGATGGGGAGCTGCTCCCCATGAGCACCTACAGGCACTGCATGGAGGTGAATTTCTTTGGGGCTGTGGAGGTGTCCAAGACATTCCTGCCACTGCTCCGGAAATCGCGGGGGAGGCTGGTGAACATGTCCAGCATGGCAGGTGAGCCGAAACAGCACCAAATAAAGTCCTGGAGCAAATGCCAAGGAAGGTGTCGGTTAGTCTGGGTTGTCAGTACACCCAGGGAATAAATGTTAAGGGAATAAATCCAGGTTTTTCCTAAGTTTGGGTCACTACTCCCATAAAACAGCCTTTAAAGAAGAGTTTAATGTGGCTAAAAATATGCTGTGACAAAAAAAAAACAGTAAAATTCAGATCTTGTGTTCTAGATGACACGAGTGATAACTTTGTGAGCTTCCATTAAGATGGGTGGAACATCACAGGTATTTCTGTAACTTGTTCAGGCAGAAGTCTGTGACCACCTCAGTTTGTGATATCTGCTGATAACTTGGGAGCTGTGTGTCTGTATATTTCTTTAAAAATATTTTGGATGTCTTAGAAAACTTAGGCCTAACTTATTAGCAAAGTGTTGTTTTTGCATGAAAAAAAATCTGAAACCTTTTTAAAAATTAACACATGCTTTCCATTTCTTTCCCCATAAATTTTGCTTAATATATATACGTATGTCTTTCTAACATGACCTTCTATTCTAGGAGGACAGCTGAGATGCTAAGAGGTAGGAACTAATGTAATACAGTACTGCAGTATCTGGTAGCCAACAGCTGAGGAGCAAGAATGCTCCTTTGAAAATGAGACCTGCTAGAAACAAGAGGTCATCCTGCTGGAAAGTATTTTGGAGTAAGAGTTCTTAGGGATTTGATGTGTCAAGTGCTTCCCATGTTTTTCCCTTCTGCACAGCTGGAGTTCCTCTGAGTCCTGCTGCATTGCTGGGGTGACCTGTGAAGGGGTTACCTGGTGTTCCCCTTCTGCTGAGGATGGGACTGCAGGATGGCTCTGTTTTCTCTTTATAATCCCAGATATGCTCTGTATTTGCTTATCTGTGTTCATTGTTCATTGCTGACACCCTGGGAAATCAGGGCTGAATTATCAGAAGAACTTTTCTGCTGCTGCTCTGGGGCCAGAGCCCTGTTTCCCCGTGCACCCAAGTGAAGCTCTCTCTGTGGGTGTTTTGGGGCAGTTGTCTTCATTCCTGATAAGAATCCCTGAACTGCCTTGAAGGGATAAATGCATTTATCCCTGTGCTGAGTAGTTTGCCCTTACAGGAGCTAATAATGACCCTGCTTAAGCTCTAGCTGCCTGCAGAGATGTTGTTGCACACAGGCTGGTTTGGTGAAGAGTGTCCTCTCAGTGCAGGTCTGGGGGTCCTTTGGTAAAACATTAGTGGAGAAGTTAGTGAGGTCTCATTGTGCTGAATCTATTCCTGTCTATGTAGGGCTCATTTAGCTGGGCTCAGGTTAGCCTGACCTCAGAGGGAGAAGTATGTGATTCAATTGGCTCATGCCAATCCAGCTGATTCAGATGCATACAGAAGAGTAATTAACATATAACTGACCTGACTTCTTCAAGGGAATGGCTCTGTGTAAACAGCTCCTGTGACACCTTGGTCATCCCAGTACAATACCCTATAGCACCAGTGCCTTAGCTGAAAGTTCCCCTGTCTCTGAGGTATTTTCCTTTAAAATACTCAAGCGCATCGGGATGAATGTGTTCCATGGGAAACAGAGGCAGGATGTTCCCAACTGCCCATGCAGGCAGGAGAAGGAGGGATGTGACTCAAGGACTGTCCATTCTGTTCCCTCCTCCCTGCTCCCAGCACAGCCTGTGGTGGCTGTGATGATCTTGAACCTGTGTGGTGATAACACCAACCTTGTGGGGGAAGTGGGAGGGCTGAAGAAGAAGATGCTCAAATCGAAGTATGTTTGTATTTTTCTAGTGCTGAAGAAGGGACAATCTGCCAGTTTTTGGGACAGAGGAAATCTTTGCATTTGGAAGATACTGTTTTCTGGAAGCTTGTTTTTGCAAATGTACTGGATGTTCTCTTAGCTTTCCCATCTGCACGAATGTTTCTGGGATTGAAAGAGATGAGATATATCTATAGGCAGGGGATCTGCTTCTGTGCTGGGAGCCCAGTCACTTATGGGGTGTGATTCCAGCTTTGGTTTGTCCCCAGAGGTTTTCCTCACTCTTGCATTATTTCTCTGGACTTTGTGGAGAGAACAGGAAAGAAACTTGGCTTTATAAAGCTGGAATTGAGATCGTCTTTTGTGCTATGGTATATTGTAGGGGCTTGAAATTTGTGCTATAGTGACAAGAACAGGAGTATAAAACTACTGCTTTACTATTTATACGAACTAAACCAGTCTGTGTTTCTCAAATCAACAGTCATAACTTTCAGCAGTTTTTACACTTAAATGCAGTCCAGTTTATTTTTTTCTGCTCTACAAGATGTCTTACCAGGTGTTACTGAGCATAACTGCTGTAAGCAACTGCTCATTTACAACTTTCACTCCTTTTTAACCTCTAGCAAGAAATGATTGCCTCACTGACTTGTCTTTAACCTCAGGGAGAGAGGCATAATTTTGGTTGTGCTATAATCTCCCTGCTAAATCATGAAAATAAAGGCTGGGAAGGGCCACTGTCAAGGTTTATCAGGTTTCTATTGCTCCTGCAGGAGGCATTCCACTACCGAGGTATGCTGCGTACGGGGCATCCAAAGCAGCTCTGTCCATGTTTTCTGGAGTAATGAGGCAAGAGCTTTCCAAATGGGGCATTAAAGTCACGGCAATTCATCCATCAGGCTTCAGAACAGGTTGGTGTTTGACATTTTGGGTTTTTCTTTCTGCCTCTCCGCTTTCCCTGTGGTTCAGCAGCTTCAAACAGAGCCCTGAGTGATTCTCAGGAGTCAGAATTTTTTTCCCATTCTTTGTGTGAGTTATGGAAATGAAACTCAGTGTCTTTTGTGAGAGATGTTCCCTCCAGCTCTGCAAACTTCCTGCCTCCCCTCTCCTGGGCAGTGCTGTCTTTGCTTGAAGACAGGGCAGCATTCAGGCAGTTGATGCCTTCGCCTTGCTCCAGGTTTGCTGGAGCTGACAAATGGAGCAGCACTGTGTGGCCAATTTGAGTGTTATGGCTCACTTGTCCTGCCTGGGAGCTTCAGGTCCCCCGTCACTCCTCCCGTCCTCAATATCAGAGCTCTCTTTATCGAGCTGCTCTGTTTTGCATGGCAGTATCTGCAGCAGTGCCTGTCATCCTGCTTGCTTGCTGTCAATATCCTCTGATCTTTCCTCTCCACTCCTTCCCCACCTGCTCTTTTCTGTTCCAAATTCTCCTCCTCCTTCAACTGAGCACTTTTTGCAGAGCCTGTCCGGGTTCCAGACTCATCTGCACATGCTCTCACCGCACCCCATGCCTGCACACAGCATTTTTTATGAATGTAAATCAAATTGGTCTCTTTCATAAAATGCGACTTCCCTGAATGCTTCCTCTCCTGGAAAGGGGCCCTGTGAGGCTCTGACAGCTTTGTGTGGTCAGTGGAACTGGCTTGAGGCTTCACCTTCAGGGCCCTGCTTAGCTGTTTTCAGGTTTATGGGTAAAACCGAGTCCCAGGATTTGAGATTTAAATATTTATTTGAATAATTTTCTTTATTTGCAGTGCTTAATTTTTGGTAGTTAGAGAGTTATTCCATTGGAGAAGCCCCTGCTTTCATTCCTACATTATGCAGATGGGGTGGACAAATAGATTAAATTGCAGTTCTAAATCTGCCCTAATAGAAGGCTAATACTGGAGGAAACTAGTTATTGAAATACTAATGTCTCTTGTGAAAGGGCAGCTTAGCACTTGGCCAACCCAGGTGAGTCCTGTTCATCTTAGCTTGCCTGCCTGTCCTCAGTTGTTTATAATAAATACTGATTGGAAACATGCACAAAATGTATAGGGACAGAACGGCAAAGTGGGGAGGAGGGGGAAAGAAAAAATGCTGATTTGGCTGTGAGAGAGCATTTTTAGGTAGAGCAGGGAGCCAAATGGGGCATGAACCTTGTGCTTTTTGTGTAGCACAGAGTACTCACGCTTTTCCTCCTCTTCCAGCTAAAAGCACTGGCTGCTGACCGGCTTTGGTGTTTGTTCTCCACTGGCCCAGTTTAGACCAACTCTGATTACTAATTACAGATTTATTCTTTTTAAAATCCAGCCCCAAACCCACTTGTTATCCTGTGATGTTGCTGCTGCAGGTATCGAGGGCACAGCCGCGCAGTGGGACGAACAAGAGAAGGAGCTGCTGGAGAACCTCCCTGCAGACACCAGGCAGGCCTACGGGGAGGAATATCTGCTGGGGCTGAGGAATTACCTCCTCCAGCTGCCCTCCCACTGTGCCCCCGACCTGTCCCCCGTGCTGGCTGCTGTCCTGCATGCTCTGCTGGCCACGAGACCCCACGGCCTCTACACCCCTGGCAAGGGCGCCTACATCCCCCTCTGCATCTTCTGCTGCTTCCCCCTCTGGTTCTACGACTTCTTCATTAGGAAGATGCTGAGTGCTGGCTCTGCTCCAAGGGAGCTGAGAGCATCAGGAGAGGAGAGCGAGGACCTCTGAGGTGTCCACTGGTGTTTGTCACTGGATGAGGTAGCTGGAAAAACTCTGTACGGACACTGCTACTTATTGTGCTGTTTTGTTAATGTGCATTGATGCTGCCTTGCCAAGGGGGAAATCTGGGTGTTAAGAGTAATGTTTGGGAAAAGCAGTGGATAAACATAAATAGAAAGCTATTCCCAGATGGGACATTTTTTGAGGAATTCCGGTGTTTTCCTGTTGTCTTTGTATCCTGATTTCTTTGTAAGGTACCTCATGAAATTATATAGTTTTGTCTGATTCTAAAGGCATCACCAACACAGAAAGATGCAGAACGTGTTTTGTTAAAGCAAAACAAAAACCCTAGAGAGTCACCAGCCTTAAATCTTATAAGAAGTTAAATATATTCCTATTGTTGAAGGGACTTAGAACTGTGTAATGCAAGCCTTTTTCTCTACAGCTTCAGCCTAATATGTTTAGGGTTTGGTGTTTTTTTTTTTGTTGTTGTTGTTGAACCTGAGGAATGATTGTCCTTTTCCCCCCGTGTTTTGTAATGTATAGTTTTAAAGTTTGTAATGTGTTCTCTTTGCTAGAATAAGCAACATAAATTAGTTGGGGGGACGGGGAATGAATGCAAGCAGATCAAGATCTTCATGAAGAGATAAACAATTTCCTTCCTACAGTAATAAAAATAGTCACAGTGGGTGTATCAGCTGCTAATTTGATCTGACTGTGTTTGGGTCCTTCTGTGCATTGCCTGTATATGCCTGTGCTTATCTAATTGTTAGTAAACTGATGTCCCTTCTGCTTTTTTTACAATTTCTTACTCAAGTCCGGGTTTACAAAGAATTCATGTTTTTGCCTGCTTTTCCTGATACCTTCTCATGTCTCTCTCTGCTTTGGGGGAGTTTGTCCTCACTAGTCTAAGATCAGTCGACCTTCAAGGTGGCTTTGCTGGTGTCCAGTGTCCAACTTGTGATAGATTTGGGTTGCTCCCCTTCCCTGATTTCATTCCAGGAGCACCAGGTGCCCTCCCTGGTGCCCCGTGCCATAAACACTAGCCAATGGTAAGTGGTTGGGCAACCCACCTGTATTTTTCCTACCTTATTCCCTTTTTGCATTGTCTGTCACATCCTTGGGCTTTGAAAGGCTGTGATATTTTGAAAGAAATCCTCATCCCCCTGAGTCCCATGGTTTGGCCGTGGATCCTGTCTTTGACAAGATGTAATTCTTTTCCAGTAATGAAAAACTAGAAGCGATCACATTCTGAGCTTTAAATGCAGGCACACTTTTTTTCCTTTCCTTTCTGAGCAACTTCTAACTCTTCTGTCATAATCCTACTTGTGTGATGTGCTCTTGCAGCCAACTGGACAAAATCATTATTTAATTTGCAACTATGGTATTTATTCCATCACTGTCCTGTGTCTGTTACATCAGTGCAGGACTCCTGTAAATGCAGGGATGCTCAGAGGGCTCAGGCCATCATCTGAATGATGGTCTTGATTTTCCAGTGGGGGAACCCTCCTGTCCTGTACACTTTGTCACAGTAGCTGCTTTTGCTATTGAGGTTTATCTCCTGGTGGGTTCATATCAGAACTTGCAGACTTTTGCTTTCCTTGGAGGAAGTGTACTCAGTGTTTTGAACTCAGGAAATCTGAGACTATTTTTCTCTCTCCCAATTTCTTCCTTTATCTATTTCCTTAATTTTCATTTTATGTGTCAGTGAAAACATATAATAAAAAAGTATCATATTTAGTAACCAGGTGGTTGTGACTCTGTCTTCTCTCGCCCTTTGTGGTTTTTGGGGGTCAGGGCTGCATCCCCTCCCTTGTTCCCGAGGGACAAATGGCAGTTGCTGCCCTGCTTTGGGCAGGATGTGGTCCCAGCTGCCTCAAAGGCAGTTTGTGAGCCAGAGGGAAAGGTGAGTGTGGAGCTGGGCTGTGCTGGTGGCAGCCTGGGAGTTTTGGCTGCCTGCAGACTGAGGAGCTTGCTGCCAGGGAGCCTATCTCCATCTCCATCGATGGAGGTGGATGTTTTTCCCTTCACACCCAATTCGAGTGTAAATTCTGTGGGCTGGAATTTTCCCCTGAGGTACACTCTACAACCGAAATTTGTCTTAGCAGTCAGCTGCTTTGCCTAGCAATCTCCATAACAATCTTTAATTGTTGCTTTGTTATTTGGCTGTGGTTATAAAATGCAATTTTTTTTTCTCCCCTTGACTTTCCTAATAGGAATATTATCTTGCACATTGCAGGCATATTAAATTAGGCATTTACTTGGAAGTTTTGACTTAATTTTTTTTTTTTAAACTTTTATTTCCCAGGAAATTTCTGTTCTAAATAGTCATTTTATGTTTCTTCACCGAACTACAAAGATGTTTTAGCAGGTCTCTAATAACTGCAATATCAAAGATTGTTATTGTTTTGCTCCCACAGGGATCTTACTTTGTGTTTTAAAGATAATTCTGTTGTAACACATTATTGAATTATGTGTCATTTAATGGGCTGTAGTATTAGAAGTAAATTTCTTTTGCTGATGGCTTGCACTGCAAGTAATCCCAACTGTAAGAGTGGCAGAACTGCAGAATAAATTGTGTAGATGTTTGTGGCCAACAAGCCCACGTGGATGTCAGTGCTGACACTGGCTCATGCTCTGGGGGTCATCAACCATAAAAGCTGATCTGATACAAAGATATTTGGGGAGTGGGAAGAGAGCATGCTGAGTTCTAGCAGTGGAAACTGTTGCATTAAAAATCCCAAACTAATTATTGTGATTTGGACCTGTTTTCAAAGATCAGATTTGTTTTTTTTAAATGCACATGGTGTGAGGAAAAGCATCTGAGAAACTGAAGAAAAATTGGCCATGGCCCTAAGAAAGGATGATAAATAATAGTCTAAACCACCACTTAATGCCCCACAGTAATCAAGTGGATATATGTTACAAACATGAGTGTATATAGTAAAAAAGGTTACAAACTGTGGAAATCATGGTTAAAGAGCAGGTTTTATACACATCCCTCTGATCCAGCCTCGGGCATGGATGTTGTGACCAAGAAGTAAATGCTGTTGGATGCTTTTTACAAAGGAATTCCCTGGCTGGTGTCCTGGGGTCCCACTCTCCTGCTCTGCATTCATTTCTGTGGCTGCCACATGCTCTTCCTTCCTGTGAGGAGCTGCTCTGAAGATGTGCAGCTCTGGGGACACGGAAGGTGAGTTACAAAGCAATTTGTTTTTATAACTTTTTTATTCTGGCTCCATTTCCCCTCTTTATGGGGCCTCTGCTGACAACCCTGCCTGATGTGTGCCTGCATTTCTGGAACTTGGGGAAGATGGGTTAAATATTGTGCATTTTTGTGGTTGTGTCACCACCTGGCTGTGTGGGGAAGTTTTGGTGGCCACTTGCAAAAGGCCAACCCTGCTTTTCATGGAGTGCTAATGTGTGGAACTGCCTTCATGGCTGGAGGTAAGGAAAAGGGCTGAGAAAGTTTAAAGTGTGCTCAAATGACAGCTCTGACTCATTTGAGGGGGTTTGGGTTGGACAGAAGAGGTGGTGCTGGGGAATGGGGAGCTCCAGGTCACTGAGTGTTATGGACTCAGGCAGGGACAAGGGTTAATCCTAAAACTGCTTTCAAGCTCTGTAGGAGGCTGGTCAAACCCATTTTTCAGCAGGAGGGGCCAAAACCAGCAATGGGGACAAAGGTAATAGTCACTTTGTCTAATTTAATGAGTATGAACAGAAATGTAATTATTTCTAAAAACATTTCAGATTTTGGCAGTTTGAATCCCTGCTATCTTCAGAAAAGAGGGAATAATTTCTATGTTCCTCTGGCATGTGTGAGAGGGTTGTTTTTTTTTTTTTGTTTATAGTTGCATATGAAGAGTTTTTAGAATTTTTGTATGTATTCTTTGTTTCAAGAGGAATGCTTCCAGGGAACTTTCAGGTCTCAGTGATATCAAAACACTGCTTTTGCTGTAAATTCACTTGCCAGGGCACAGCACTGCAGAGGTAGAACCAAAATGGGTCACATTTCATTCGCTTGAGCCCAAGAGTCCACATGTAGCCATCAGCACCCATCTGGGCACCGATTATATTTGCAGCATGTTGGGGACAAATGTGTGAATTTGGATATTTTTCCTAGAGAGACCGATTCTGGGATCTTTTCTGGGTCACAGTGTTGTCTGTTCTACCCTGTTTATGTCTGTGTTTTGAAAGTTAACTGGATTCCTGAAATGATGTAAACCCCGAGGGCATGGTGCATCAGCGGCATCATATTTCTAGGAATGCTCGGAGAAATTTATTTGAAATCCTGTTCATGCAGGCTTCAAAGGAAAAGGGTTCAAATAAAAAAATCTTGGCACTTGTGAGGAAATTTGGTGGGGATTTTTTTTTTTGTTTTCCCTGAAGTCTGAGGATACAGAAATGGAAAGAGTTGCCACTGCCAGGAAACACCCTGCACAAATGCATCCTGGGGTGCAATGGCTCCTGACAGAATCTGTCAGCGGGTGCAGGGCTCCCTGGAATGCAGACACCATCGAGGCAGCATTTCAACAGCCAATGCTTTTGTCAGTCAAGCTGAACATCAGAGCTGTTGCTGTTCAATTATGGATGAATTCTGGCAACCTTGAGGCAGTGGGCTTTTACCATATCAAGAGAAGTAATTGCTTTTACTTTTAAAGCATGACCAAACCATAAATCAAGAATCACTGACATCTTATGAAAGGAGGCGAGTTTTAAATCCCTTTAATAGGATAAATGGGTTTTAAGCATGTTGTATAGGTCATTGTAACCTCAGCTAATGAATCTGACTTTAACAACCTGTATGAAAGTAATTACAGTGATATAAACAGTCTCCACAGGTTTCATGCCTGGAATATGCAGGTTAAATGATCCAAGTTTATATCCCTGTTCATGTTGTGGCCTGTAGCTCTGGAAAGAGCACTGAACAAGCTGGAAACTAATCTTGGGAGTTAAGAATTTGGATCTGAGCATCCACCATGAGTGAGAAAAGGGGGGACAGCTCAGTGGTCAAAGGATGGCTCTCAAATCCTGGTGGAGCCAGCATGGCATTCACTGCCAGTCTGCTAAATCAGGAGAGGTCTGGAGGTGCAGAGTGTGCTGTTATTTCCACAGAGCCTTTCAGAAATGGCCTGTTACAAGAGTGTTTATCTTCCGTGTATATTCTGGCCATGATTCCCTGATTTGGGACTCTTCCCTTGTGGTAGCAAAGGACACATTTCAAAACAAGAGCCAGAATACGGAGCAAAGATCAAGGAGTATGAGGGTGAAAGATATAAAGAAAAAACAAAGTGATAGCAACTGGTATAAAGGGAGGGAAGGAAGGAAGCAAGAAGGAATGATTCTCAGGAAATGGATTTGGGCAGGTTCATTCAGCTCCAGTGATGTGTCACATTTTGTGTGAGGCTGACCTGGCCACTGTCTTCCACCACCTCCTTCGTCACCTGATTTTTTAAAGTGTCATTTAAGTGGCTGTGACCTGTGATAAATTAACTTACTTTGAAGTCTTAGGTTTCTTGGTCTTGTAGCATCTCATCCCATGAAGAAAGAGGACGTGGGTTGTTGTGGTGGATGCTCCAAGCTTGACCTGCTTTGGGTGGTAATGGGAGACACAAGTCCTGCATTCCCACATCCCTGGGAAAGGGGAGATGTTGGTGAAGCGTTGCACTCCCGCACTCAGCCCACACAAGCCTGGCAGTGCTGACTTCTTTGCTCTCTTTCTTTAGGGGAAAGAATATCACAGTGTACTTGATTTCATAATGGAAAAAGAGGAACTTTTGGCCTTTGCCCATAGTAATTTACATATCAGTGATCTGTGAGAGAAGGCACTGCTGTCTGTCTGTGTGTCTGGGAGTCCTGTGGGCACTGTCAACAGCCAGCGCTGACACTGATCCACTGGTGCATGTGGAAATTTCTGTGTGTGCAGAACACAGCCAGCAAAGCCCTCTGGATGAAGATGATGTGGCAGAGAATGGCCCAAGGATGATTTATTCCCCTGCTGTCCAGGCAAGTCCTATCTTTTTAGACAAAGGGTTAGGAATCAGTGTTGTGGCTTCCGTGTATCTCAGAAAGCATCTTTTTGCCTTTAGTCTCTCAGAAAAACTCAATTCATAGAATCACAAAATGGTTTGGGTTAGAAAGGACCTTTTAAAGCTCATCTCATTCCACCCCTTGCTATGAGCAGGGACAGCTTCCACTAAACCAGGTTACTCAACACCCCATCCAACCTGGCTTCCAGGAATGGGCATCCACAACTTCTCTGGAAAACCTGCTCCATTCACTGCCTGAGGAGAAAATTCCTAAAGGAATAATTTAATTAAAAAGATAAACTGTGGAAAGCAGAGCAAACAGTCTTAATTAACAGTGTTCTAATGTATAGACAGCAACGTAATCAATGTTGTGTGCTTGGCACAGATGAATTAAGGGAGTGATAGGCTTTAAAAACTCAGCATTTTTGAAGATGTTTTATCATGTAGAAATGTATTAGGAGTTCATGTTGGGAGCTGGCCGTTTCGTAGTGTGATTTGAATTACATGTTCATGCAATAGTATAGCGTGGTTTATATCCCATCCCCTTTTCCCAAATGTTGCCTCTATGGTTGCAAATTTGCTGCCTTAGAGCAGGAAGCACTGCTCTCAAAGCCTAAGAAACCCCAACCAACCAGCCAAAAACTCCACAAAATCATCCCCAAAATAGAATCCACTCACCAGCAGTGACCCAAACCTGTGACTTTGGGCCATGCCATTGCTCCCTCTGCATTTTGCAAGTGTCCTTAGGGGCAGGAAGAGGCTAGCTGCAATATTAAACAAGGACTGATGTAAAAAACAAGAAGATAAATGATTCTGCTCAGCCTAAGGGTTTAACATATGGTGTGGAGAAGCAAATGGGACGTGGTGACAGACCCACATGCACCGTAATGGATGGTGGTGCTCAAGGGGAGCAGCACAACAGCCCAGCTCCACTGAGGCAGCTGAATTTGGGCACCAGGGACAATATCATGCCCCAGCTTGAACGAGGGACACGTGATGGGTGTGCCATGTACCAGTCAGAGTTTAAAGCTGAAATCTATCAAGGTGGTTTAGTGCAAAGGAGATACAGGCATTCCTGGCCTGGGAGAGGTTGTGTCCTTGCTGCTGCTGAGGTGCACGAGCAGGGGCTGAGTGAAGTGGATTTTTTGTTTATATTTGTGCCGTTAGTTGATTTAAAGCCTCTTGAAAGCATTTTTAAGCATCACGGACTTACTCAGTGAGAAAGGAAGGAAGGAATTATGGGCTTCCACCCTAATGCTAGCTGAGACTTTTAAGTGTAGGATTCAATGCTTGCACCCCACTGTCTGTCTTTTATGGGATTAATGACTGGAGATGTGAATCTTTGTGGCTGGAAGGAAAAGCTTAGTGTTTCCTGACTGTGTGAGCTGAGAGGCAGCTCTTGAAATCTTTTGCATACCTTACTTAAAAAAATACCCAATGCCCACAGAAGATAGTCCCAAACATTTTGGGGGAATTGGCTTAGAAAACCACAGTTCCTCTGAATTTTCCCCTTTTTGAGGGTTAATTTTCCCCTTTTTGCACAACCTCCTGGTATCCACTGAGTTTGCCCTGCTTTTGGTTTTCTCCTGTTGCTCCACAGTGCTTGCTCAGCCAGAGGATGTTCTGTTCTGGCAGCTGTGTACCTGGGTGAGGAGGGGAAATGGGGCTGATGAGAAAGGGTTTGCCTCTGGCTCCCATCTGTTAAGGTCTGACGGTCTCATGTTACTGAGATCATGGAAACTGGTTCCCCAAAGCTGCTGCTTGGTTTTGATTTGGGCTTGTCTTGAAGAATCCTTGCTCCTGTGCTGTTCAGCCTGCAGCTGTACATTTTATGGAAGCAGGATTGCTGTGGAGAATTGGAGGATTCTGTGGATTGCTTTGGAGGGACAGCCACTGTGAGGCTGCTCCTGGCTCCATCCCAGCCTGTGCCAGCACTGAGGGGCCTGGCAGGATCCTACCTGGATGTGTGAAACACCTTCACAGGCCTTTCTCTTTCCAGAGCGACGTCAGTGCTGTTTGCACAAGCAGGACAGCACCTGCACGTCAGAGCAGAGCTGTGTTACAGCTGCTTCCATCTCGGTGTATTTATTGCTGGGAGTGGAGTTCTTGGGAATGGAGACAAATGCTGGCTTTCCTTTGGGGAATGGGCAGTTATTTTACATCCATTAGTTTGCTCCTGGCACACACACAGCTTGGCAGGAATGCTGCCAGAGCACCAGTAGTGCCTGCAGGATGGCCAGGGCAGCATCACATGCACACTGCTATTGCAGGAGGTCCTGGACATAAAGCAATTGCAGAACTGGAAGCTCTTCAGGCTTGGTTTCCTTAACCTTTTGAAGCCCTGTTGTAGCCTGGGTTGTACCTGGTTCTTAATGGATGTTTTTATTTCTAACAAATTCCTGGTGTAGTAATTAGTTTTTCAATACCAAGCGTTTAAGTGTCTTAATTTTTACACTAATGAGCTGGGATTCCCCACGGGTTGTCTCACAGGCAGTTTCAGCATCACAGAATTTCTCTGTGCCAAATATCACTGGTATCTTCTGCGAGGAAGGAGTTTCTGTGACCCTTCTGTGCCATTAAGCTGGTTGCTCTCTGTGTCAAGGGTGACTTTGATGATCCAATTTATTCCAGGGAGCAGAGCTGCTCACTGATCTTTCCCGTGAGCAGCTTTCTACTCACTTCCAACCTCAGCCAGCTGAAGCTCCTCTTTCTCCTTGGTCTGATTTATTCAGCAGCTTCAGTGTGACTTGGGACCAGCAATAAAAGTGGGTGTTGCTGGGGCACAGCCCATCTCCTGTGCACAATATTTGGAGGAATGTTGCTGGCACCTCTGTGCCAGTGCTCACAGGGACCTGGGGATAGCAGTCATTGGTAAAATCCCCCTTTCCCTAAAATCCAGACAGCAGAACATGCTGCTGCCTGCTCAGCTGCAGCCACTCTGAAAACTGCTCAGACAGCAGACAGAGGCTGTGTCTCTCTGTGAGCGTATTAATGAGACAATTGACCACGCTTTGCTAAATATTTACAGCATATTTACACTCGAATTTGAGCAACAAATCCTCTCACCCACAGAGATGCTTTGGGCTGTGAGGAATGAGGCAACATGCTGAAAAAAATAATCCCAGGAATCCCTAAAGTCATGCCAGTTTTACCAAACAGGCACCTCCTCTGCTGTTGAGCCGTGGTCTCCTTAACTCCAACAATGAAACTGTTGTAAGATTTAACAGGGAGACAAGCAGATGATTTAGCTGTTTTTCTGTGGTAGATGAAGAGGAAAATCAGCCTGGAGTGGAGTGGAGGTACCCTCTTGGCGTGCTGCCAAGAGGGACGGGTGGAACAGTGCCCATCTCTGGGTGACAGAGGTGAAAATGATAAGAAGCAAGGCAGTGGTGTGCTGTGAGGCGCTATCAGGAGCAGGTAATGAGGCATCCTGAGTGCCAGGTGTGGGAAATTTGGTGTTGGCTGCAGGACATCTCCCATCAAACCCAAGGCTGCCTTCCCGAGGTGTCAGCTCTCCTGAGCACAACCCATGGAGGCAGGGGGGGACCAAAGGCTTCTCTTGGCAATACTGCACTGGTTATTACTGCTGCAGTATCCTTATAGCTCCAGAAAACAGAGGAAGGACTCTGGATCTGGCAGCTTTGAGATTCTGTATTTTCTTGAAAGTTTTTGCTGCTTTTATAAAAACATCATTGCCCTCACGTACATTTTTGGACTGAACATGTGGCCACTCGCTGCTGTTACAGCGATGGACCTGCAGCAGGTAATTCTCAGTGTTTGCAATGAACAAGTCTGGGCTGCATTTTATTATTAAAAAATTATGTTTGTGCAGCCCATGAACGTAAATCTAGTGATAAAAACGGTGGGAGCCAATCTGAATGTACTAGGGAGGTGATTTGCAATAATGAGTACAGTACACACTGTCCCAGCCTAGAGCCTTAATCACTTTGAGCACCAACTAACGGCAAATTTTCTTCCCAGGTTAAAGAAAGAGAAGTGCCAACCATTTAACCTCCTTGCAGACACACGGTGTCCCCTTCTTTAGCTAAATGCACCGAACTGAGGAATCTGATCCTGAGTAAATGCTTACTGCCAGGAATATGCAGAGTGAGATTCACAGGATGTTCTCATTAAAATCTAGATCCTTGTAAACAGCAAAAGCCAAGGGGAAAAAAAAATACATGGCTTGAATTTACAAATGAAATCATATTTCATACATAATTAAGAAGAAATTGTGAAATCTTCCCAGGCATGGGAAGCACTGCAGTTTGATGCAGATGCAGCTGGCTGTCCAGGCCTCGCCAGGACTCCCTACTTGTTTATCCTAAGCCAAGAGCATTTCAAGGGGAGGAAGCAAGCCCCAACACCAGCAGTCTTTTCTTGTGGTCATCTCTGCTGAATTGAAAAGCATGGAAGGTTCGAAGCCCATCAGCTGCTTACCAGGACTCAGGGTTTTTTTGTAATGCCTGAACAAGTAACACAGGTAGGAATTAAACAAAACCAAAACAAAACATGAAGAAATGAGAAAAACTCTCAGCTTGCTGCACTAAAACTAAACTGAAGAGAACTCCCTCCTTCTCACCGATCCTTTCCTGACAGGGCTCTGTTTCTGTCTTTGTCCCATGATGCCTCTCAGGCTGTATCTGATAGAGGTTCCCACCAGACAGCATTAATTAAAGTGCACCTCTCCCTCAGAGCCCTTACACTCCTCTCTTGGGTCCATCCAGGCTGATTCAATTTTTCACCTCGAAACTTCTTTTCTTTCTTCTTAATCTGTGTGTCTGCCTGGCCGTGCTTCTTAATTAGATGAGTTTTATTCTTTTAAATCTTATCCAGAATTACAATTTTATCAATTCTGCAGAGGTTCAGAGAAATATGAATGACAGCTTCTCACTACTCCATGATTTCACAGCAGCTGCCACCAAGGGCTTGTGCAGTGATGGAGTTTATGAAGTTAGGAGGGAAAGTTGTTCAGCAGTTAAACAGTAGACGCTGTGGTTGTGTCACCATCTGCCATCTGTCACAAAGACACAGCTGAAAAAGCAGAAAGGCTGGAACTTGCAGCACCTGGTGTCCTCTTTGTCCTGCAGAAATAGTCCTTGGCCTCAGTGAGGTGAGGCTGTGGCTGGCCAGCAGCGGTGGGTGTCCATGACAATGGCCGTGGGGTGGCCAGCGAGGGGCGTTGGCCACCTGTGTGCTGAGGAATCCTGTGGGCTCCTCCTGAAAATACTGCCCTGGCAGCAGGAGAGGCTCATCCTTCCTGTGTCCAGCTGTGCATGATCCTGCCATGGGTGAAGGGAAAGCTAAAGGGAGCAATGAAATAATCCTGTCAGACAGAGCAATTCCTGCTTAGCCACCGGTGTGAGGAAGTGTCTTGGATTTCAGAGCAAAGTCGTCTTTGCTTTGTCTCGTGCAGAGACTCCCAGCTGGATCAGGGCTGTAAATTTTGGGTGTCAATACACACTCCTGAAACACCTACTTAGAAAAACCAGACACAGGAAAGCTCCTAGAAGTGCTGACAGAGCCAAGCTGTGTCTCTGTCCTGGGTTCAGAAAAGTGAATATCAGCTCCAGTATTTCCCTTGCAAGTTGTCAGGTGTGGGATTTGTTTCCTTTCTGGGACTTCTCAGGAGCTGCCACAGACACTGAGGCTTCCTGATGTTTGCACTGTTTGATGTTTCACTTTCCTGATGTTTGAGGCCCAGTTTGTACTGGGACACACTGGGCTCTTTGCACCTGATCTTCTGAAGTGGCCCTCTAATTAAATTTAAGATCCAATTATTTAAAAGGTCTGTGCATGCCAGAAGTTTGATAATAATGTGACTTGAGAGCCTGCAACTCAGCACTTCAGCGCAGCAAGTGCCCCAGGAGTTCCTGCCCATGAGTCCTGTGCCTGCTGAAGTGGCTGCCTCTAAAAATTTGTCTGTACATGACATCCCTGAGCTCACTCAACACACCTGTCATGGAAGATGGAACTGGGTGTTTTTCCCCAAATCCCATGTGATGTCCCTACCACCAGACTGTTCTCACCTCCAGCACAGCAACAATGCTGTTTTTTAGCACTCAGATTTGCTGTTTTCAAGCATGGAGCCAGAAGGAAGCTGGATAACACAGTTAATTTAAATGGACTAGTTCACTTAGAAAATCCGCTGCTAATTCCTGCTGATTTCCAAGCTGCTGAAAAATTTAAGAAGACAATAATGTATGTCACTGTAGACAAGTAAAATAGCACAATTACTTGTGGTTTTAATGTTTTTAACCTCTTTTGTCTTGCAGACTTGCAAGAAGGTTGGAAACTAGGATGTTAAAGAGAATAATTGAGAATAATAAGAGGTAAGATTTGTATCAGAACAATTTTGGAGTGGGATAAATCAAATATCTGCATTTAGAAACATGCAGACCATTTACTCTTTGCTTCTCTAGGACCAGCCTGAGCCTGTGTTGTCCCCTGAGCCTTCACCTCAGGTACAGCACTGTGGCAGTACCTGTCTTTTGTGGAAGCCAGCTTGAGCTGGGATGGGGAGGCAAAAGGAAAATTTTGTTTCACCTGGCTTCTCCAGTGAATCTGTCTCCTCGATGTGACTGGAAATCTGATGATGCAATCATTCAGCTAATGGGGAGATGAGTTAATTTTTGTGTCAAGCTGTGCAAATAAGTCAACGGGTTTAAAATTGTCCCAGCCCCATTCCAGTCTTTTTGACATGCCTCTGAAAGCCTTTTCCTTTCTATGTTTTCCTCTACACTAAAAGAGAGATTAACATTATTTATTCTTTCCAGAAAGAAAAAAAACAATATCAAGTGTTTTGAAAGCTGTGACCTGGAGGCTTTCATTGTGCTGTGCAGTCAAGGGCAAGGCTCATATTCAGAACTGAAGAGAGACAGAAAACAACGTGGATCAACATAACAAAAGTTATTCAGCTGAAAGAGAAAATAAAAAAACTACATCAAAACCCCAGAGATCAAATATTTACTGGTAAGTGCAGGGAAACAGGTATGAAGAGGTGGTTGTGTTCAGAGTTTTAAAGACCAAATTACCTTCCCAGCAAAAGGGATGCTAAGTGAAGTTTCTGTCCCACCAGCAGCTGCTTCCTGCTGACGTTGGTGGCTTTTCTGTGAAATAATGGGGCAATTATGCCTTGTTGACCTCAGGAGTGTTTGTAGGGAGCAAGAGGAGAAGCAAGAGTTGGTCAGGGCACACTGGCACAGAGAGAGCATCACCCATCAGCACCACACCGTCTCTAGGACAGGAAAGATGAATTTTAGTTTGTTTTCTTTTTTCTAGCACAAAATGCCCCAGGCTGCTTTGATTCTGGCTGTTGAAACATGTTCAGCCCCACACAAGAGCTCTGACTCACGCCAGAAGGGTGAGGGGGTGCTCAGGCTGAGCAGGAGGAAGGAGGCAGTGGCTGCCCCTGTGCTGAGGAGATGGGTGCTGCCAAATCTCCCTTTCCCAGCTGCAAAGGGCAACCTAATGTGGGAGCCCTGCAGCAGCGCAGATGGGCTGAGCTGCAGAAGGTAACAGAGCACTTCCCCACATTTTCCCTCCAGTGCCTGAGCTTCTGAGGCTAATGAAGCTTTAAGGGATAATGTGAATTGCTGCATAAATTGATATCCTTTGCTAATTGCATCAGCATTTTGCTTTGATGAAATTCTAGTACAGGATGCCAAGAAACTAATAACATACAACATCAATAGCTATTTTACAAAAAACAAAAGTTGATGATTGATTGGTTGATTGATTGATTGAACATCTGATGATTCATGGAGCCATGAGTCAGGTCACCAGGAAAGGTTTTTAAAAGTTCAGTGGAAAAGTATTTCAACACGGTAAAGGATCATCCCTTTAAAAAAATCAAAACATTGTCAGAACATGATTCAGGCTGCTAAGAGGAAGGTCACCTTGTTCTGCTTGCTGAGATGAGACTTATCACCACCCACAAGTTGCTTCAATCCTCTCTTGCTTTTCCCCCTCTTTGACCTCCAGCCAGTCATCTTGTCCCAGCTGCAGGAAATCAGGTGGCCAGAAACTCTGCTGAAGGTCTTCAGAGCCAAACTGCTCTCAGGCCAGGGCTGCTGTGAACACCTCACCAGCATTTTCATGGCCAAATTGGACAGAGGCACACTGACTCTTTTTAGCTCGGGGTCTGACAGAAGGAAAAGCCCTGCTATTCTTGCACGGTGCTGCCTCTGTGTCAGATGGTTGATAGCAAACAAATTGTTATTACCTGGCAGTTGGTTGGAAAGAGAAACTCATTCACTCAATCTTTTTAAGGACATAAAAAAGCTCATTGAAGTGGTGCCATTCCCAGAGAGCCAGGGGCTGCATCCTGCATGACTGTGACCTCCTTTGCTGCTCCCTGCCAGCTTGTTCATCCTTGTTTTGGACACTTCTCCCTTGACCTTGTGGCAACCTCCTCTAACTGCTGTGGTGTTGACAAATGCATTTCAGATTTCCAAGTCCTGTGCTCCAGTGAGGCCCCTCCCCACCTCTGAGTGAGACAGAGGTGTTTGTAGGGTCCCACAGGGTTACAGCGGGGACACCAAAGCCAAGAGCTGAGTTTGCTGTCCCTCTGAAGGTGAGGATTCCATGCCCTTATTTTCTCAGGTGTAATTTGTGATGAAACTGTTTATGATGTCTGTGAGGAAGTGGCTGGCTGTCCACTGATGTGAGAGGTGGGTGCTCAACCAGCAGTGCAGGAACAAACCCAAACGTCCTGACAGATCCTGGGAACACGGAACTCCTGTAAACCATGGACAAAAGCACTGCTGCCTCCTGGAAATATGTAAAGTTTGAATGAGAAGAGAGTAGAGATGAGCCCAAAGGTGCACAGACTTGAACCCACAACCCCAGTGATATTCGCACCATGCTCTAACCAACCCAGCTAATCTCAGGGTCATAAAGAGATGCACAGAACAGCAGGGCCGTGGGGTGGTGTTTTGGAAATGTGCACACACAAGGAAATCCTTGTGAGGGGTTAAAATGCATCTCAGTGGTCAACAAAAATCATCCAAGTTGCATAAAAGCATTGCCGATTTCCAAATGAGGGAAGAACTGAAGAATTCCATTGAAACCACTTGGGTTATCCACCAGGATTTCCTCACCTTTCAGCTCCTGGTCTGCCTGCATGGCTTTTATTCCCAGGTATTCTTTTTTTCATTGGCACCAAGCATGTCACTGGAAGGTCTTATTGAATAATATGTAAATGTGTACAGGAAAATACATTGCTAAAGAGATTTCTTCAAACAAATGATTTCAAGCCAATCTAATTTATTTCTGAGATGGAGCTACAGTATGCATTGCTCTGTCTTTTCCTCACAGGACTTTAGATGTTGTGCCTGTGACATTCCTTTAAACCAGCGGAGGAAATACAGGCTAAAACAAATTACAACAAAGTGGATGTATTAAAATGGGAAGGATGAGAAGAACTCTCATGATCTCAGCTCTGCATCCCTGAAAACTATCCAGGGAAAACTTCTGGATGTTTTGTTCAGGTGCTCAGGCTGATAGTACTGGAAGAAGTCAGTCCTCACTTGCATAAAGGATAAGATGATTCAACTGAGGATAAAATGATTAAGTGTATTTGAAGTTTCTGTGGTCTAAATCACACCAACAATTGCTATTAAGTCCTGCCAAAATGAAGAATTTGCTGTTGTTTAATCTGATTCCACTTTTCACATTAATTTAGCTAAATGAATGCGAGTCACAGTGTATTGAGAGAGTGGCTTATTCTAATTAATCTTAAACCAGTTCCAGGTCAAATGCAATAACTAGGAAGAAATCACTAAAACTGATGTGTGTCTGTATAGGGATTTCCCTGTTTAATTAAATGGGGCTTTAGTCATGCTTTTGTATAAAATGATGCAACTTTCATGCGCTAAGGTTTGCATCAGTTAAGCAACCTTAAAAATTGAACTGTAAAATGTTACAAATTAATAAAATAATAATCAGAGATTCCAGCAGGAAAAACATATGAGAGAGATCCAGGACATAATTTTCATTATTCTGTTGGTTTAGTCATTGAATTTCCCTGTTCATGTTGGCCCTGCAAGCCGTGGCACTGTGCAGCTGCATGAGGAGGTGGGAAGAAGCTGAGATCTGATCTTCAGCTTCTCCTTTCCTCCACATTCCTGAAACATAACAGATTTCTCTTGCTTTTTAAACAGTGTGATGAAAGCAGTGGCACTGCAGGAACTTGGATCTGCTGCAGCTGGGGGGATGAGGCTGAGGTGAGTGTGGAACACTGATGGACCATTTGCTGATTCAGGATGGGCGCTTTGTGCCACAAGGGGGCAATTCCCAAACGAATGGATCCCAGACCTCGTTCCCCCATAGCCAATTATACAAATATATCAATTTTATGCTTTGTTGGGTTTCCTTAAACCGGCCCAAAGGAACTCTGTACGTATGGAAAATAATTGCTAACAGCACCATGCATAACTCTTGCTCTGCTTCCAGTTTATGCCTCAACACTTGATGTTACCCATTATGCAGAGATCAGTGTGTCAAAATGAGGTAGATTTACAGTGAAGATAATTCTGCTTCTGAGTTTGAAAAAAAGAGTGTGATATTTTCACTGAGTTAATCAAAGGAATTCAAAGGGGGTTTAAATCTTTCAATTTTCCACGGCTCATGGAAAAGATGAAAAGTGTTTGACTTCTAGTAAACCAGCTGAATTCATATGGTGGCTCTGTAGATAAATAAAATGTCCACCCAGGCAGAATATTGATTACTTAGGTGCTATTTGCGGAATCACAAATAGGACCATCAAACGCAACAGCAAGAAAGTATCATAAAATACATCAGGGCATCCAAAGTGTTTGGCTTAATGCAAAAAGACAAGTTAAATAAGTGGTATGAAACTAACAGGGCTGAGACGTGGCAAGAGCCATCGTTCCAGTGCATTATTCATGTCAGTGGCAGGTCCTCTACAGCAGACACCACTCACACTGGCACTGGTTTTAGGGGACAACTTGTTAAAGGCATTGAGGTTGTCGTGGAAAATTTGGTCTCCAAAAGCTCTCATCGTGCATCTGGCACTGAGACACGAGGCTTTGGGCTGGGTGATTTACCAGAGAAAGAAGTACCCATCTGTGCCATTTGCAGCTGCATTTTTTTAAGTGTTGGCTGTGAATCAGGCCTCACAGACGGCTGAGGAGAAACTCCTGGGGCTTCTGGTGACACTGGGAGTGTCATTGTTTGGGACAGTGGCCACTCACACAGGGGTGGGATCAACACCCAGGGAGGATCCATCACCTCTTGTTAGAAATCAGGAATAAAAGAGCAGGGTTTCCTCACCTCTTAAGAGACCGCACCCCTGGCTGGATATACCCAACAAAAAACAAACAGAAAAAAGGCAAATCTGAGGAGTTGTATCTGGTTTCTGATCCTGTGAGGGATTATCACAGGTGGGACCTGTGTCTCTGGTGGGCAGAGGGTACAGAATCACCTGCCCCACCTGTGAGGGGGATCTTTCATGTGCTGAGCAGGGTGGTGTGGGAAGCAAGAGAACAGGATTATGGAAAATGTGGCATGAAAGATGGCAATACACTTCTTTTTGCCTTCCTTATGGAAGTGAGCTATGGTCAGTCTTCTGGGTATTACATATGTTTTACTATCAGAAAAAACTGAACCAGTACCAGTAGCAGGGTACAAAGAGACAAAGTTACAGATATTCTCACATAAAATAAATTAAAATAAGTAACTTTTGCTATTTTATATTGGTGCAAGAAGTCACCACAAAATGCATATCCTGTTTCACTTTCTTTCTACAGAAAATACAAAAACTGCCAAGCGTGGCAGCTCTGCTGGAAGAAGTGATCATGAGGCAAATCTCGGACTAAAAATCTGGTTAGTAATATTTCTAAGCTGAGATAATTTTGGACTTGTCATCTTTGGCTGAAGTTCTGAGCCAGGCGTATTTTCTTTTGTATTAAATATTTTATGTGTTTTGAGGCAAAAATGAAAATAATCTGGATTTATTTTATAAAGCTGTCTTCCAACAGAGCTGTAAAGACTGTTTTGTTTGACTTTTCTTGGATGACAGTGGACTTCAGATTGAAAGAACGTGTGCTGGATGAGGCTCAGAATAAAATAAGTCTTTCAGCAGATGTGAGTATGTGCAGTAATTCTTGCAGTGGGGTATAAACCTCTGGATCTGGGCAGAGAAATGGGATGGGTCTGGGTCTGATGGGGGAATGGACACTTTCTCCCTGCTATGGAAATCTTGGAGGGAATGAATTCAGAAAGAGACCCCTATTTACAGCAATTTATGCCTTTCAGGGCTTGTCCAAAGCCAGTCTGCCAAGGATCTGCTGAATTATTGCATGAGCTGAGGTCAATACCTCAGCTCCTTCTGAAGGGATTTTATGTTGCTGAGCTTTGTTGTATTTGAGGGGGGTGGACTTGAACAAACATCTTCTTGGAACCAAGGAAGAAGAGCAACAGGACAAGGGTGAGCTGGACTGAGAATCTGACAACCAAAGACTTGCAACCTGCAGGCGTTATGGTTTGTGTTAGTGTTTGGCCATAGGAGGAGGATTATGAAAATATCTGTGTTAAAAAAAACCAGCAGTTGAAGACCAGTGTTTTAAAGAAAAAAAAGAATTCATTTCAGTTCAGTATCTAAATACCTTAGAAATCAGACTGTAGGTTCTGTGTGTAATGGGCAGACACCTGAACCAGCACCAGCTCCTGGTGTTACTGAGGGAGAGGATCTCCAAAAGCAAAGAGGAGTTTTATGTTTTGCCATGGGCTGTGCTGCCGCCGTGGGACACTTCAGGAGGGAGCTGGTAGGATCTGCACACACCCCTTGCTCTGTGCATCCTGTGTTTGAGCACATCTGGGGAGGTTTCCTGCATTTCCTGCATTTTACACTTGCACAAGTTTGGAAGTTGGGACGCTGCAATAGGCTCCAGTGCTCACTGAGGATTGCCAAAATCCCACCTGTGCCCAGGGATGACTCAATGTGATTTTGGGCCTGTGAGGTGAGAGGTAAAGTTGATCTTCCTGGGGTTACAAGCACAATATCTGATATTTATCCCCTGGGTTATTGCAGGTTAATAATTAAGAGTGCAGGTTAATGGAAATAAATGTGTCAGCTGCACTGATCTGCACTGGACCCTTTGTTTTCTTATGGCTTCACACATTTTGGAGATGCAGGAGTTCCCAGAAGTGGCTTTGCTGGTTTGTTTGTACGTGGAGCCATTTGATCCATCTCATCCCCAAATCTTCCCTTGTTCCCTTTAATGCCCAGGTGGTGCTGCTCTCCCTTAGCTGCTCCTTTCCAGGCAGGAATACCAAACGGGGGATCATTTTCCAGATAAAAGGTTGGATAATTAAACAGAGCTTCTATAAATGCATTAAGGTTGAGTCTGCCTGGAGAAACTAGATTTTTAAGATATCAAACTATCCTACTGCATAAAAAAGACAAAAGTCATATCCATGCATACAGGTGCTCGGTCTAAATCCTCCCAGAGATGGGAGACACAAAGCAGGATTCTGGGTCACTTCTCCCTTCTCTGAGCTCAGTGTTCATTGTAACAGGTGAGTAATTTTTTATTATTAATGATTACTTAATTCCCTCTTATTTTCTTATGGTCCCAGCTGGGCACAGGCTACCAAGGAAGTAAAATCCTGGTGACATCTAGCGGCTGCTGGGGCTTCTCTGAGGCATTAGAGGTGAGAGTGCCTCTGCTCTGGGCATTTCAGCAGGCTGTGTTGAAATGGAAATGAACCTTGCAGGACCAACAGCCTGAATTTAGAGACCTTCCCATCTTGCTCAAGGACAGTACTGCTGGAATTGCTTTGATTTGTGCAGCAGTTTAAGCAGTCCAGTCCCACCTTCCTGGTCATACCCAGCACCTGTGATGCTTTAGAGACACCAGAAATGGGTGATGTCACCAAAGTGGCCTTTGTACCACAAATCAAATCCTGCTTTCCTTTAGAACAGTCCCCGGTATCCCACTGCCTGGCTGTGTGCTCAGACATATCACAGGAAGATTGGTTTGCAGATGCCTGGTGAGAGAAATTTGGGCCAATTACAGAAATATTTTGAAAAGTTAATTTGCAAGGAACATAACGTGGCACTATGTGTTAATTAGCAAGCCCAAAAGGAAATACTGAGTGAAGCTGGAAGATTTGGGGCGGGTGGTAGAACGCAGGCTGGGTTCATGCCAAGTAAAGCTGGTACTTAGACAAGGAACATTGATGTGATTTGAGTTTGGACACGCAGTTTGGGCAGCCTGCAAGAACAGGCTACTGCCAGTGTGCATCAGCAGTTGTAGCTAAGTGTGGCTGAGGAAAGGTTTGGAAGAAATGAGTGCAGGAAGGAAGCAACACCTGTGTGCTGGAGGGCCCGTGGCAGCTGTTTCCCCCAGGGCAGGCTCGGGGAAGGGTTACCCTCATTAAGGCTGAGCACAGATGCCAGCTTGGTCTATTCCCATTGCTCTGTGCCTGGAATGGGAAAACAGGCTTTGATTTCGTGATGAATGAGTGAAATTGTATTTGGGTTCTGCTCGAACAAATCAGCAGTAATTTCAGAGTGCCTGAGCCAGGGACAAGGCTGGCACGTGTGGCAGCGCTGTGTTTCTGCTGGTGTGCTCTCCGTGCCTCAGCAGGCAGCCACAGCCTGGCGTGAGCTGGGCACTGCCTCACCCAGCCAGGATTCCTCGGATTCAAGCACAGAATCAGCACACACACACACAGACATGCCCAGTTTCAATGAAATAAAAACACCAGAAGTGTACGGCCAGGCAACTCATTCCTTCCCCCGCACCATCTGCCCCTGCAGTCCCTCATCTCCACGCGGTCGTCCAGCTGGCCTGGCTTCCTGTGGGCAGCTGGGCAGAGGCTTGCACGTGTCCTGCACTCATGGGTTGCTGGGGCAGTTTTAAAAAGAGAAATTATAAGGGAAACTGAGGTTTGTGATGGTGCCGTGGAAAGGTTTCAGCATGGCCAGTCAACACAACACGTGTCCAGCTAGGAATGGGGGCGGCCTGTCATGTATAATTCATCAGGAAATGAGAGCTGCAATTATTATGTGTTTGCACAGCAATATGCCTGTAATTACTGGATATATTTACACCCATTACAGCTCAGTACAGAGAGAAATGAATCCCTTCCCCTTTTGTGCTGCAGTGCTTCCAACCACAGCACGAATCCTCAGAGCGGTCAGGGCTCAGACCACCAGCACCCTTCTAGGAGGAAAAAGCAAGTAGTCCTCTTTTTAACAGGAACCCAGGTTAAAAATGATCATTGGGTAGCATTCAGGCAGCAGATAAGCTACGTGGGAATACAAGAACCCTACAAATAAAGACGCAGAAAGAAAATCCCCGAAGGGAGCAGGCTGCAGAGGTGGGAATGCAGCACACCCCAGGCTCCAGATGTGGCTGGAGAAGGCTCCTGCCTGCCTTGCCCTGGCTCTGTGCTGCATGGCAGGAGTGCCACCTCCCCGTGGGGACTTGTGCCACCTCCCCACAGGAACTTGGCTCCTTCCTCTGCTGCAAACCAAGTGAGAACCGACCCCCCTGCAGGTGAGCACTGCAGTGTCCTGCAGCCCTTGTCAGCCTGGGCTGCACAAAACCCTTCAGTAAGTCAGATCTGTTGATGGGGACTCTTACTTCACTCAGGGCCACTTGCATGAAGTGCCAGTCAGAGTGAATGATGGAGGCAAGGTCTGACCATGAATAAATGTTTCAAGTCTGGGGATTCACTTTTGCTTGTAAACTCCTAATGCTATTTTTGCATTCAAGTCCAATTTTGAAAATGGAGTTGAGAGCAAGGCTCCCTGGAAGCCCTAACCTCAGGGTTTGTCTGCAGGAGAAACTCTACCTGCATTTCTCCTGTAGTAAAAATGTAAGTGAATTAAAATAAATCAAATTATGCCACGCTTTCTCTGATGGAGCACATCTACACAGGCCTACCATCTGCTTTAACTAATCTCTGCTATGGATTCATAGCCCTGTATTGTTCAAGTTAGTCTTCTGGGATATTTTTGGGTAAACAAAGATTAAATCTGTTTGAAAATATGATTTACAGTAATGTTTATGTAAGGGTGTTCTACATAACTTCAATCTTGTTTTGAACTGTTTTCCATGCAATATTAATCTGTTTTCCAACTGGTGAAATGTGTGCTAACTCTTAGTGTGCAATCCCTCACTTTGGACTGACAGTGGTTTATGCTGGCTTTTGTTGAAAGGGTTCCTGATTGGGTTGAATTATGTTGAAATAAGTCAATAGCCTGGAGAGACATTCTATGTTTAGGGAGTTGCCTGTATTTAAATGGGGCTTAAAGCTGTCACACCTGTAATTGAACTGTTTCAATGCATTTTATGTATGCACAATCAGGTTCCAGGTAATCCATGTTCTTTCAAAACGAGTAAGAAAGTGCATGCAATTCCTGAAGAGGAGCCTGCTGTATATCTGAAAGCAGATTCAGGGTGCTACTTGCACTACTTACTTGGTTTAGACCTTTTTTTTCTCTGTCCCTCCTTACATTTTTTAGCAGGTATCTCAAGGAAAGACCTTCCAGTGCCGTTCCTGGCAGAGGGATATGATGAGTGCTGGCAGGATTTCTGTGCCCACCACAGACATCGACCCTCAGGATGCTGAATGTGACAAGAGATGCGTGCAGAGCCCGAGTGCTGCATCCAGCACACCCCAAACCCACTCCTCCTGCCCCAGGTAAACCACCAGAGGCTCTGTATCAGCTTTTTCCCAGGACTAATGAATCTCCAATTAACAAGGTCTTCTGTCTGCTGGGCACTAACCTAACAGAGATGTGGTTACAATGATGTAACAAGGTTCCAAGTCTTGTTGGTAAGTGAGATCTGTTTATGGGTGCTATCATTTCATTCAAGGCCTCTTGCATAAAGTGTCAGTCAGAGTGAATTAAGCAGCATAATCCTAAATTCAGCGGCAAAACTTTTACAGTCTCGTTACCTTTTAATTTGTCTATTGCTGTTACTCATCAGACAAAATGTGGTTGTGTGCTGTTGAGTGAGACGTGGAGGAGAGTTGCTAAAGAGGAAACTGTGTTGCTTCAACTAGTTAACAGAATGAAAAGGAAATTCAGGACATTTTAGGCTGTGGGTGACACAGAAGACAAAAGGTGTTTGACACCATCACAAATAAATCTCCTCTGGAGGCCCCACAGAAGAATAAAATGTTTGTCCAGAAGCATTATTGGTCATTTAGGCATTCTTTAATGAGTCCTGAGTGGCTCATCAGAACTGAGATGATGTTGATACCAGGTGCATCAGAGCAGCCAAGATGCTGGGATTACCAGAGGTGGGCAGGCCGTGTACTTTGGGTGAAAGTAGCAAGCCAGAAGGTGCCTTTATTTGTGTCATTGCCCCCTGCCCAGGCAGCCCACCCCCAGCTTGTAGAAGTGGCAGCACCCAGAAGCCTTTAAATCCTGTTGTCACCCTGGCAGAAGGTGACAAAGTCAACGTGGGTGAGTTCAAAGGGCAAGAGGTGGTTACAGAAATCCCAGCTGGCTTCTACCCAGCACACATCCCCCAGCAGCTCTCATGCCATCCTGGCTCCCTGTAAGTGCTTCACAGAAAATTAATTTTCCTGGCTCTGACGCTCTCCTGGAGGTGTCCAGGCTCTGCCACTCTGTCCCTTGCCACTGCAGGGACATGGACACCGCCACGGCCCTTGGTCCTTTCTCCCTGCTCACCAAAAGATGCCAGCAAAGAGCTTTGGTTCCTCGGGCTCAGCTGCCAGTGCTGCACACCCGGGAGCTGATTTTTCTTGAAAGACCTGATTTTGGCATATTCCCCAGCGAGACTGGAGTGCAGAGTGAAGTCTTATTCTGCTGATGTGGATAATGTCATCAGATGGAGACAAATGATCTCTAAACAGGCATTTCCACTAATTTTAGTGGTGGATTTTTTCCAATTAAAAAAAAAAAAAAGACTAAATCCCGTGTGTGCCCATGCAGGAGCGTGGTCTATAATATTTAAATTGCCATTTCCCAAAGGCTGAGTACAATGGAGAAATCAACAATTCAGGAAATGGGGAGTGTGGATTTGCATTGGCCTTGAAGAAATGTATTCTGTAACATCTTTTAAGATAAGGGAAAGAGGCAAAATGCTTCTGTAAACTTTTCTGGGTTCTAAAACCTGTGTTTTTAACTGAAGTTACAGTAGGAATGGGATGATTGGATGGAAAGAAAGAAGATGGGAGTGCTTAGATGATGGTGAAGGAACCTGGGCTCTGTGTCTGAGAGAGAACTGAGGTGATTATTAAGGAAAAACAACAAAACTTTAAGGGTGTTTGGTCATTAAAGCTTCAGGGAAATCTGCACAAGAGCCTTACAGATGTCCCAGCCCTGGTGACCCAGACACAGCCAGAGCTCTGCAGGGCTGCACTCACCAGAGGGATTCAATAACTCACTCAAAATTAACAGAACTTTCACATGTTGAGCAGAAACTGTGTGTGCAGCCACGCATGACTTGTGTACACACACATGTGTGGGTATTTGGCCCCAAAGTTGCCTGGGTTTGCATTATTCACACACCAGAGCCAACAACTGCCCCAAAAAACTCAGCCAAAGCTGGTTCTCCCCTCCCAGCCCAGGAAACCCTCTGTTGAAACCCTCTGTTTCAGAAGCCACTGGGTAATTTTCTGATCACTAAAAAATTCTTCAGAAAGATTTTAAAGCAAGCTCTCCAGAGCCCTGGGATCACAATGGCTCAGCAGGGTTGGAGACAGAATAAAATCACAGTGACATCTAGTGATCACTAATGTTTCACAAAGGTGCTACCAGTGGAAACAATAAACACATATTAAAAAAAATAATCAGCATTTTTAACACTTAGCAAAAAAAAATCAGAAGCCAGGGAAAGAGGTGGGCTACACATGAGGGTAGATATATGGATTAAAGTGCTGCAGGGCTGACAGAGAGCTGAGTGCCGCAGCTGTGGAAGGGCTGGGGGATGATTTCTGCAGGGATCTTTCCTGGGTCTGCATTTCTCCCTGCTTCAGCAGAGTTTGCTGATGGTACTAAATCGCAGCACATTCATATAAAAGAAACTTGACGTTCTGGAGACTGGGAATAGAACTAATAAAATGATGTGCAGCTTTGAATGTGTGAGCTAGCCCCCAGGGAGGGGAAAGCAAAATGAACCCAATTCCGTGGCTGGAATATTTGGTGTGGCAGCAGCTCTGCCTCAGTGCCAGACAGACACTGAGGGAAAAGGCAAATAAAGAGGGAGTGCCAGCTGGGCAGCAGAGCTACAATTCAGGTTTGCATCCTGAACCAAAGCGGGGTTTGGGTTTGTGCTTGGCAGCAGTAGGAACTAGCTGGTTTTGTGATGTTGATTGAGTGTTCTCCGCTCCAGGTCACTGACTGACTGATGGCAGTTTAAAGAAAAAGGATTTTTCTTCTGGTCGTATCAGCCAGGAAATCTGGCCACAGTCATGCCCACTTGTCCAGGCTGGAGTTCGATTCTGCTGTCCTGCCCGAGCACCCTGCTGGGGCTGAACACCATGAATGGGACATTAATGAGCAAAGGATTAAAAGAAAATCTTTCTCCAAGGAGGATGGGGCAGGACGTTGCCTATTCATGTCTTCATTGTGCGGAGTGGTGAAAAGCCAATCAGATAGGTTAGCTGGAGTGACAGTGGGAATGAAGAACTGATGCAGTGGGGGAATTGATTTTGCAGCTTTAACCCAGGAATCTTTGTGGCCACATAAATATGCAGGCAAATTTTCGTATGATGAAACATTCAGGAGCTGCTTTGACAAAAGTTGAGAAGGAAGCTCTCAGCCAATTTCCAAGCCCTTCCCTTGAGTCCCCAGCAGCCAGGCAGGTTTAGTCTCTCAATTATTAGCTGGAAGCAGAATATACAATCTCACTGTCTGATTTTGGATGCCGCTGGAGAATATCCCTCAGATAGATGCATAAGGGGAGAGACAGATTCAGGCACATCAGGTGCTGTGGCTGCCTCTGACTGTTGTGAGCAATCACCACAGAATGGGAGTTTATTCAAAATGGTAGCACAAATTAACTACTGGGTTTCCCTGATTAGGCATGAGATTTTCTATGAGGGAGAAATGTGTAGTGGGACCTCAGGCGCTGCACTTCAGTAACGATTTTGATACAACACTGTCTGGAAAGTCATTAGTTGTGCTGACAGAGACAGGAATTGGAGGAATAATTGCAAGATGGATAAGGACCTGGCAAAAGACAGATGATTGGTGAGGTTGCTTGGTGCTTTCATGGGGATGAAGGGGAAGGGTCTCACTCACTGAAGGGTTTACAGACCTGCTCACCCCATCTTCCCTGCAGAGCACCTGGTGCCACTCATGGAAGCTGGAAAACGAGGAAAAAGGACACTGCAGCTGCTTTGCTGACCTGGCTGGCTGCTGAGTCCTGCTGCATCTTGGAAATTTCCCAAAGGGTTTGCACAGCTCAGATATTTTAGCAGAAAGCTATCCTGAGCTGAAGGCACTTTATTCCATCACCACCCCGGGTTCAGGGTCTCAGCCTCCAGCCCCAGAGACAGCAATGTATTTGTCAACATCATGTTTGAGTCTGTTTGTGTGGCCCAGGGGACGGCGGGGTCTGCTCTGCAACACAAGGTGCAGCCCTGGCGCTGGGCAGGTCCCAGCACAACTGCTGAGAAAGCAATTAAAAATAGCATTAGTGTGAATTGACAAATCTAGTGCTTGGTTTGGTCTCAGGGGGACGTGGCTGAACCACAGGCTTTTCTCCATGACAGCTCTATTTATTTTAAATAGAGGAGCAGAAGAGATGTGCCTCCAGATGCTTAAAGAGCAGGTGGTTACTTTTCAAGGACTATTTGACCAGAATTTCACACCACAGCTCCTGTTAAATAAGGGCTTGGAAGGCGCATGACAATCTTCCATCATGACATAACCCTCAGCACCTGCCTATGAGGAGACACGGCCCTGGGTGCAGCATCAATTTGCAACGGTGTGATGAGGAAATGAAGCACCATGACCACTGCAAGGAAATTAGTTGCCTTTTACCTTATGGGATGAAAGTGCCCAGGGATGATGTCAAATTAATCAGGTTCCTCATCCCACAGCAAAGGCCATTCAGTAGTTTCTATGATCAAGGATCAAATTGCTCCTTGCTAGGAAAAAAAAAAGTAATATTATTATGGGTAATGTGTGGGTCATCACAGCATGTGTGGAGGTTTTTTTTTTTTTTTTTTTGGGAAAGGGATGATTCTTAGCATGGCTGGATTCCTGGATGCTGGATTTCTGACTCGATTCAGCAATCTGTTTTATTTTTTTACAAGATTCACTCAGCTCCCGGGGCNGATGATTCTTAGCATGGCTGGATTCCTGGATGCTGGATTTCTGACTCGATTCAACAATCTGTTTTATTTTTTTACAAGATTCACTCAGCTCCCGGGGCAGAAGTGGATGTGATTTTTAGATCCCACCAACTATGAAAATTTACAATGGAAATTCTTTCCCCACTCTGCACTCCAGAATATGACTCCTTGCACTGACCGCATCTAAAATCTGCTTCCCAGCTTTCAGCCCCTCCCCAGCTCCTGGAGGACACGCTCCTCCTCCCATTCCTCCTCAGGTACCCCAGTGCAGTGTGACAGTCAGCAAATCTGTGGCCAGTTCGTCCCAAGCTGGGAGGAATTTGCTCTCCTACTGCTCAGGTGTGAAAACTTCACCTCTGTCCTTTCCATGCACCTCTACATGGTGCACATTGCTTTGTGCTGTCCACACCAGCTGTAAACATACAGGGCAGGCAGAAAAAACCTGTGAAAAGAGCACTTAAGTGTGCACGAGTCCCTGCAGTGCCACTTGGGAGTCACACCAGTGTCCCCCCAAGCACATTGCAGGACAGAAAACCAATAAAATCCCAATAAAAGTAATTCTGGGAGAGAATTTTTAATCTAGAGCATCTCTCCTTTCTTTCCCCCTCTTGTACACCAAATTCAGCAGTGGAGTGATGGGAATACTTTGTCATCACAAACATACATTATTTCTGTGATGTGTGTTAGTACATTGTAATGAAAATGTGTTTTCCAAAGGCACAGTTGCTTTTTTTCCCCTTTGCTGTCACTGTAACACTCCTCACCGAGATAAAAGGTTTCCTTCCCACCTACCTCAAAAAAAAAAAAAAAAAAAAAAGAGCCTGAGTAATGGAAATGACAGAACTCGTGTAATTGTTCCTGCTTTGCATCTTCCAGGGTGATTGCCTGAACTATGACTGATCCAGACTCCCACTGAACTCCATGAGGGTTTTTGCACTGGAACAGCAGTTTGGCTTTAGAGGAGCTTTTTGAGGAGGAGGCCCAAAGCCGGGTGACTGGCAGCAGCATTGCCACGTGGCTGTGGTGGAATGAGGACAATTTAACCCTGCTGAGGATGAGGTTTGGTAGTTTCACAGCTCATAAATGGTGACTTCTGCTGCATTTGGCCATATTTACAAAGATTATTTTCTTTAGGTGTTAGAAATAATTATATATCTCTCANATGAATTTCAGAGGCTGAGCAAACTCTCATCACCCCCTTGTACTCATACTCCATTTAAAACACCTCAATTGCTTTAAGACTTTGAGAGTCTGCCTTTATATATAGTTTATATGTAGTTTGTATATTAAGCATCCTTGTAACAATATAATTTAATAAATATAATATGATATGATATATGATATGATATGATATGATATGATATGATATATAATATAATATAAT